>JAMXBD010003755.1:0-104132 GCA_024138025.1 Combretum micranthum | reverse complement strand
GATTTCGGTTAAGCTCCTTCGAGCTAATGATGGAAGATGAGGAAATTGTGCCAATAGAAGATGCCTGGATTAGAGAGGAAAGAGGAGAAAAGAGTGACATACCCGTGGTGAATGAGTTTGAGGATGTATTTCCTGAAGTCTTACCCGGTTTACCACCAAAAAGAGAGATTGATTTTGAAATCACTCTAGCTCCAGGTACAGAGCCGATATCAAAGGCACCATACCGGATGGCTCCGGTGGAATTGAAGGAATTAAAGACCCAATTACAGGAGCTTTTGGATCAAGGATTCGTAAGACCCAGCGTGTCGCCATGGGGCGCACCGGTGTTGTTTGTGAAGAAGAAGGACGGGTCTATGAGATTATGTATCGATTATCGGGAGTTGAATAAAGTCACCATCAAAAATCGATACCCCCTTCCAAGAATCGACGACCTCTTTGATCAGCTCCAAGGGGCAAGTGTGTTCTCGCGCATTGATTTGCGCTCCGGTTATCATCAATTGAGAATAAAGCCGGAAGATGTGCCTAAGACAGCCTTTCGCACACGGTACGGGCACTATGAGTTCTTAGTGATGCCGTTTGGATTAACTAATGCACCTGCTGCATTTATGGACCTCATGAACCGAGTATACAAACCGCTCTTGGATAAATGTGTAATTGTGTTCATAGACGACATCCTAATCTATTCAAAGACCAGAGAACAACATGAGGAGCATCTAAGAATGGCGTTACAAACTTTGAGAGAAAATAAGTTGTACGCCAAGCTATCCAAGTGTGATTTTTGGTTGGATAGAATATTTTCTTGGACATGTAGTGACGGGAGAAGGAATATCGTAGACCCAGAAAAGATCAAGCTGTAGTGGATTGGAAACAGCCCGAAACGGTAACCGGTGAGAAGCTTCCTAGGTTTGGCTGGTTATTACCGCAAGTTTGTAAAGGATTTCTCAAGATTGCCAAACCTTTGACTCAACTGACGCAAAAGAATGAGAAATTCGAATGGACAGATAAGAGGGAGCAAAGTTTCCAAGAGTTGAAACGGCGCTTAGTATCAGCTCCAATTTGGTATTGCCGACCCGAAAAGCCTTACACAGTGCATAGCGACGCCTCTAGGAATGGCCTCGGTTGTGTACTGATGCAAGAAGGGAAAGTCATTGCCTATGCCTCCAGGCAATTAAGGCCTCATGAGCAAACTATCCACACATGATTTGGTTGGCCGCTGTGGTTTTTGCCTTGAAGTTATGGAGACATTATTTGTATGGCAAAGTGTGAAGTGTACACAGATCATAAGAGTCTCAAATACTTGTTCACACAAAAGGAGTTAAATATGAGGCAGAGACGGTGGTTGGAACTCATCAAGGACTATGACTTGGGAATAAATTACTGCCGGGAAAGGTAAAGCTGTGGCTGACAGGCCTAATCACAGAGCAAAAAGAGCTGATAAAGGAATTCGAAAGGTTAAGATTGAATTCGTAGGGCAAGATGTCGATGTGGAGATAGCAAATTTGGTTATGGAACCCACTTTGATCGACAGGATTAAAGAAGCCCAAAGATATGATGAGGCGATAAAGAAGATCAAAGAAGAAGTGCTCAAAGGGAAGTATAGTGACTTTACCCTGGATGATGAAGAGGTGGTTAGATGAAAGGAAGATTATGTGTACCGGAAGATGAAGAATTGAGAAAAGAGATCATGAGCGAAGCTCACAACTCCGGTTACACTGTGCATCCGGGAGGTACAAAATGTATCAGGACATAAAAAGCCACTATTGGTGGAATGGATTGAAGAGGGATGTGGCAGATTATGTTATGAAGTGCGTGTGTCAGCAAGTCAAAGTGGAACATCAACGGCCAGGTGGATTATTAAAGCCACTACCTATCCCCGAATGGAAGTGGGATCAAATTTCAATGGACTTTGTGTGTGGATTCCCGAGGACATCCACTGGATGTGATGCAGTCTGGGTTATAGTGGATCGTTTGACAAAGTCAGCACACTTCCTACCAATTAATATGACCTATTCATTGGACAAATTGGCTAGGATTACATCGGAGATTGTGCGACTCCATGGTATCCAGCGGGATTATTTCAGACCGGGATCCAAGGTTTGTTTCAAAGTTCTGGATGAGCCTACAAAAGAGCCTAGGCACCAAGTTGCATTTCAGTACTGCCTACCATCCTCAGACAGATGGACAGTCTGAGCGAACCATTCAGACCTTAGAGGACATGTTAAGGGCTTGCATATTGGAATTCAAAGGAAGTTGGGATAATCATATACCCCTAATTGAGTTTGCCTATAACAATAGCTACCACTCAACCATTCAGATGCCACCATACGAAGCCTTATATGGACGGCGTTGTAGGTCCCCTCTGTTTTGGGATGATGTGGAAAAGCTAGCTATTGGTCCTGAATTGGTTCAGGAAGCAGCTGATAAAGTCCGGGTTATTCAACAGAAAATGAAAGAGGCTCAAGACAGACAGAAGAGTTGGGCTGATCTGAAGAGAAGAGAACTGGAATTTCAAGTAGGCGATCATGTCTATTTGAAGATAAACCCAATCAAGAGCATAAAGAGAATGCGGGCTCAAGGGAAGTTAAGCCCAAGGTATATTGGACCTTTTGAGATCTTGGAAAGAGTGGGAGATTTGGCCTATCGGCTAGCCCTGCCGCCGAATTTGTCGGGAGTTCATAATGTGTTCCACGTATCAGTGTTAAGGAAGTATGTACCTGACCCTGAGCGGATAGTGGAGTTGGAACCGATTCGGTTAAAGGAAAATCTCACCTACGAAGAGCCCAGTAGAAATCTTGGATAAGAAGACTCAGAAGCTTCGGAATAAAGAGATTAGATATGTTAAAGTATTGTGGAGAAACCACACTTCTGAGGAAGCGACTTGGGAAGCCGAAGAGGAAATCCGAAGGAAATACCCGAGTTGTTTGAGAATCAAGGTACGTCAGTTCAGTTTTGAGGACAAAACTCTTTTTAAGGTGGGTAGGTTGTAAACCCCGGTTTTTCAAGTAGCAAGAAACCCTAGAACCGGAAACCAAAACCCTAAACCGGAATAGCTCAAGCCTGGAGTGAGAACTAGGAACCCTAATTCCGGCTTTTCCTCGGTTTCCAATTAATAAACTTTTCTAAGAAAATTTAATTTTGATTATAGTTCTTGATATATTTCAAACTAAGAAAATATCTGATTTTGAAAATTTCAATTCCGGGTCATCCCGAGACCCATTATAGAAAAACGTGCCCCGGAACTAGAATTTCAAAAATACTTATGAGTACTCATTTGAACCGAAATAAAATAAGGATTTCAAAAATATATTTTTCATAATTTTCCGGTTTATGAAAAATACAGTTATAGCCTTTTTATTCGTATTTCATTACTACCGGAAATTAAATTGTCTTGTCAACTATTCATTACTATTCATAAAGTACACCTACTACCTATTAGCCACCCTACAAGTCTAACTCTTACCATCAATCAAATCTTCCATTCTCCATCCCCCCCCCCCCCCCCCCCCCCCCCCCCCCCCCCCCCCCCCCCCCCCCCCCCCCCCCCCCCCCCCCCCCCCCCCCCCCCCCCCCCCCCCCCCCCCCCCCCCCCCCCCCCCCCCCTTCAAGCTCAAAACCGGCGCCATTTGAAGCCCCCCATCCATGCCCATTTGATTTTTTTTTTCTTTTCTTATTCATTTAACCTAATTCAACTCCTATATAAACTACCTTTACTCTCTCTCTCCTCATTCTTCTTTTTCCAAAACTCACAAAGTGTAAAAGCTCTTTCTTTCTTATTTTTCCCCTTGGCCGAAACTTTGGAGCCCCCACACACCACTCACAACTTCCCATTTTCTCTTCTTATCTTCCATCCACTTCAAGTAAGTAAAGATCCACTACTTCCACTCATAAAACTTTGTTATGGCTAAGTGATTTTTGGATATTTCAACTCCATGTTCCCATGATCTTTTAGTAGGACAATGAGATATCAAAACAAAAATCCCGAACCATTACAAAGTAGATCTATCTTTTAAAGAAGCTTTCATACCAAAAGCTTTACTTTTATCCATCAAAAAGTCTTTTAAACAAAGATCTTTTATAAAAATATGGTTTTTATGTTTTTAAAACTCATTTAAGCTTTTGATAAAGTAGATCCATCATTTATTACTCATGATCATAGGCATTAAGGTTTCATTATTATTTTTTTTTATGTGCATAAATAGTCTTAATACTTTTGTCTTTAGTAAATGACTTTCCTAGTATATAGATCTATAGATAGATGAGTCCATGAAGTCAAAAAGAAAAGTACTTTACAAGAAAAAGACTTTTGAAAATTCGGATGACTTTGAAAACCTAGGTCAAAAACACTTTTAACAACTTCTAAACATATATTTTATAAGAGAAATGAAGCCTATGGGTAATAGATAATGTTTAGTAGTATTTTTCATGAGTCTAAAGGAGTTTTTACTAAAGAAAATGTTGGAAACAAGAAATGAAGTCCATAGGAGTTTTGAGTTAAAAGTTATGAAAACCAAATTCGTAATAATGGATGTAGGTTAGAAAACACTATTTTTCCAACTTCAAAAATGATATTTTCTTAAATAAATGAAGTCCTTAGGATATAGGTATAATAGATACTTAAAGTTTCAAGTATAAAATATATTTTCCTAAAGGAATCAACTTGAAAATGGACTTTTGTAAATTCGGATTTTTGGAAACCCCATAGTAAAAGACCCACTTAAAAGTTTATAAATGTGAATTTTATTAAAGAAATAAAGGCCTTAGGATATAACTAATATAAGGGTCAAAATTTCTTTAAATAAAGTAGAGTTTTTCTAAAGGAAATCCATGTAAAATGTAGATGTGGTCAAGTGTAGTAAATTCACTTACTAAACATTGAGAGGAAATGGTTTCTAAGGAAAGTTTATTTCTAAAAATCGTTAAATCTAAAAAGTTATAAGAACATAGACTCCTTAAGGTTCACATCATGACATTCATGATAGGGAAAATCATTACCATTGCATTTAGCATCATATTACACTTAGGAATCTCAAATGCATTCATGAAAACCGCATTTTTGGAATTGACAAACCCGCTGTACAGATCTGATCCCTCAATTCCGAGGCTTAGATATTTTCAAAACTTGATTTAAACTTCATATTTAGAAAGCTCTTCCGAAGTAGATAGAAATCGGTATAAAATTTGCGAAATTCCGACTTAAAACGACCAAGTTATGGCCATTTTAAAACGGAACTTCGGAAATGACGCGAATTCCGATTTCACTAAGTTTTCTTAGAGTTTAGTGTCCTAAGTTGATAGAATACTTATTAGGGTATTTTCTTAATGAATAGGTGAACCCGTGGACGGTGACTATTTGCCTCCGGACTATTATTACTAGAAGAACGGAGTACCAATGGCGGAGTGAGTTTTTCTTCCCAATTCATTTATTGTATGTGCTTGTAAAGTAGTGCACTAGAATGTAGGTCAATTGAATGGAATATGAATGATGGGGATTAATGGGAAATTATATGATTGATGATGATGTGAGAACACAAATTAAGAATATCGAAACCGGGTGATAAACTTTGATTGTATAGTTAGCTATGATGGATTGTCTGATAAATTGATTGATCGCCTAAGTAAATTGGCTTAATCAACTACTTGGACTAATAAATTGACATGTGCATATCACAAGGGGATGGAGCATGAGTCGTGAACCATAAACGACATCGAATAATCGTAGGTTAGTCGTGAACCATAAACGACATCGAATAATCGTAGGTTAGTCGTGAACCATAAACGACATCGAATAATCGTAGGTTAGTCGTGAACCATAAACGACATCGAATAATCGTAGGTTAGCCGTGATCCATAAACGGGATATTGTTAGTACCGCAGTATTCGTTAATCTGCTAACCCGGGATGGAGGGCGCAATTCCATCCACATATGATTTCCGGTTGGTCATATGTATGTTGAACTCATGTGTTTGATGCATACACTTGCTTGATTAATAACTTGATTGAATTGTTGTGACATAAATGTTTTTGTGGGAGATTACACTCACTAAGCTAGTTAGCTTACGTCCCTACAGTCCATTCCTTTTGCAGCTTACACATTTATGGCTTAGGCGACGAGACCCGGCTGAACAGGTACCGAAGCTAGGAGTTTTCCCTAGAAGTTGTAATTTTTGTATTAGACTTCCATAGAAAACTTCTAAGACTTGGATGACTGTAATGGACCGTTAAATATTCTTTTGCGGGGGAATGCCCCTTAGAATTTTGTAATATTTATTTATGTTTCATGAATTATATCCTATTGCCCATGCATGCCAAATTAAGCTTTTATCTCCATTCGGACTTGTACTCTATTGTGTAAAGGTACGCCTTACATCTATATGAGACTCTCGAAAGACTAAGGTGGTAATTCGGGAATCTTATATGGCATGTGGCGGACTGTTACGTTTAGGGTACCCTATGGGGCGTGACAACGCTCCCTTGCGGGGGTCAGGGGGCAGCGCCCTAGACGACGGTCCCGCTATTATGTCTCATATATCGACATAATTCTGGACTGTCCAGAACTTACTATATTCTCTGGGCATACTCGTGGTAAGTCAATGTATATTGTTACACATTCATCAATATGTCTGTGTATTATATATACAATTTTTTTTTTCTAGAGGACGTTATTCTGTTTCATCATAAACATCTATATGTTCATGGATTATGTTATGTCATACATAACAATTAAGGTTTCTCTCCAAGAATCCTAGTTTTTATTTCGACTTTCTCGAATAATTAAACCCACTGCTACCAAACCTTTGTCGATCCAATTGACAACATCGTGTGGATAAAATTTTTATTAATCTGTTCGACACATAACATTAACGACCAAAACAGATTACATGTTATCTAAACAAATTTTAATCCGTGTACCACAATAGATTCGATCTAATCGAATTTCAAACAAAAATGATTTCACATCATCACATGCAATATATCCAAGATTCGAATATCAAATAAAATGATTTATGCATATCATCATATGCAATATATAAAAGATTCAATTTTTCAAATAAAACAATTTCATATCATCATATGAATAGAATACAAATTCAATCATAAACAAGGAGGCAATTTATATTCGCATCACATGCAAATCATAACATAATTTCGATCAAATCAAAAACACAAGCGGCTCTGATACCACTGTTGGGTTTTATTATCAGTTTTGCAGCGGAATTTTTATTTTAAAATTAAAATGTTAATTCCCGTATCCATGTGTTTTTGATTAGATACAAAAAATGAAAATAAAGTTCAAGTTTTAATACCTTTTTCGATTTCAAAAACTATTTGATCATACGGATCTGTAGACGTTGCCACGTTGCGAACGCCATCTACGGCATCCACACGAGAATGATCTTGATTTGCATTATCCTCTTGCGTGCTAGCGTAATCTAGAACGCTTCTAGATTTGGTTTCGAAGGGGCTCTTAGAGATACGAATTTCTCACACTCTCTCTAGGGTTTCGAAAATTTCTTTTGACAACACATGTCATTAACCCTAGGAGAGCGTCTTATGTTCTATTTATACTAAAGTCTATTATTCATGCGATTAATAACTTTAGTCCCCTAATCTTATTAGGGACAATAATAAATTATAAAATAATTTACGAAATAAATTATTAAATAATTTATAAACATAAGAATTATTAATCCGATTGGGAATAATCATTTTATTGTTCTTAACAAATTATAATATGAAAATATCAAATATTTGGCTTTGGGAAAAAAAAAAAAAAAACACTAACACATACCTCTTCATGAAATGATAAGGGGTGTCTTCCATTAAGAAACCCATTATGAAGAGTCATGTCATTTAGATTAAAAGTCACGACTCTTCTAAAATAAACTTACACAATGGGTCACAAATTCTAACATTATGAAGAGTCATGTCATTTAGATTAAAAGTCACGACTCTTCTAAAATAAACTTACACAATGGGCTAAAAATTATTTTTAGAAATTTTAAAATATTCTCAAAGGTTAAGAAATGAAGTTAAAAGAAGGAAACACTCACTTATAATAATTTAAGAAATTTTTCCAACAAAACTAAAAAGGAATTTTTTCAAGTCTTAACATTTTCTAACTTTTAAGACATATTGTTTTACAAAAATCATTATTGAGACAATACTACTAGACTCATATATATAATATGAGTCTATATATACATATATATATATATATATTTATTCAAAGGATTTTTCAACCATACAAATATCTATATTTTTGTATAATAATTTTTTAGAAGAAGAAAAGTTAGAAAAATTGTGTTTTGAAAGCTGGGATTTTCATAATAGTTCTGTACCTCACCTTTCCAAGACCCAAATGGCTTTTTATGACAAAAATAAGCTAAGAAATGGATAGATCTTTTCGAGTAAGTAAAAAATAGTATATAATATGCGAAATTTCGAGTTAAAATGAGCAAGTTATGGCCAATTTACATTGGAATTTCCATTCATGCGAATTTTGACGAATCTAACAAGATAGAGTTAGAAAAATTAACTAGATCTTGGTGAAATACTCATTTAGGTATGTCTTTTGTTTAGGTGACAAGGATCAAGATCTTCTCTTTCCCGAGGATTACTTCGATTGATAGAAGATCACTATGGACGAGTGAGTTTTCTTTTACGTTTATGTATTCGCGCATGTGCTTGTAGAATAGAGTACTAAATGTTAAGAAAAAGATAAAAAATTATATGCATGTGGGTTATCATGCGAATTATGTATGTGCTTTGCTATGCGTGATCCATGAATGATAAGTATATCGGAGCCCAATTTGTTGATTATTATAATTGTCTCTATGTATATTGTTATGTGTTCAAATATTGATTGATCGCTTTAAATGAATTAATGTTTGATTGGAAATTCCTTTAAACTAAATTGCTCATGCATATCACATAGAATATCATTTCACATTTTTGCTACTACTCATCAGCGTGAGACCGGAAAGATAAGCTGGTTAACTACATCTTAAGGATTTAGGACATTCAGGGAATACAACCTCAAGGTTTACCTGAGTTGGATTGATTGCTTTGGGTAAAAAATGCCTGGGGACTAGTAGTACGATTCATTGGAACCCCAAGACCCGCAAAAAATTTCAAGGAGGTCATTTGGGGCCCAGTTCAAATCATTCCCTAACCACCGACGGAAGGATAAATCCATCCTACATTTGAAACTGGATAGTCGTATGTATTGTTTGATCATATGGTTGCTTGCATGACATATGCTTGTTTAATGAACTTGTTTGAATGCTTGTTATGAGTACTTTTGCATAAGGAATATCTCATTAAGCTAGTTATGCTTATTCCCCAATAGACTTTTGATGTTGTAGGATCTTTGTTTCGTACTTGAGACCACCTTGATCATCCGGGTAGAATCTATGTTTTGGGAAGCTTTTGGAGGAACTCTGTTTTGAAGACTTATATTAGTTTTCCTTTAAAATCTTCTAGCTTTAGTTAATTTTCGTATTAAGACTATGTTGTTATGGATATTATCAGGGGAATGCCCCGTAGAAGTTGTAGAACTTTACAATTTGATGAATTATACTAAGTATTATTTTGTATGTCCCGTTGCCTTTATCTTAAAACGCATAATTCCACCGATCTCTCTTTGTTATGAACGTACGCCTTGTACCAATATGAAAGCTTCCAAGTGACTAAGGTAGTCATTCTCAAGTTTTAATATTATATATGGTGGACTATCATGTTTAGGATACCCATTAGGGTATGATAGGTATTTATAGAGTTTTTGAGTGAAATTTAGTATGAATTAAATTAAATTAAATTGAAAAGAAATTAGAATGGTGGAGAGAGAGATGTCGCTGGCTAAAGAGAGGGAGGGGGAGAGAAATTGATGAAAAATTCTTTTTTTAATGAAAAGTAAATAAAGTGTAAGAGTAAGAAGTAATATTGGTAATGTAAATGTAAGAGATAGGTTGTAAGCAAAAATAGAGATAATTAAATAGTAATGAATAGTAGTAAATAGTAATTGAATAGTAAACAAGACAAATAAATTATCAGTAGTAATGAAAATATGCTTAAATGAGCTATATCTAATATTTTTAGAAACAAAAAAATTCTGTAACAGACATGGTTGTCAAACTCGAGTTTCTACTTAGAATCGCTAAGGGATCCAAAGAATCGGAACGTAAAATCGAAACGTAGAATCGTAAGATTCTATAACTAATGTAAATTTGCTTACAAAAACTATTGATGTACTTACTAAACTAATAAAACTTTAAATAAATTATGAAAATAAAGAATTTAGTATTAAATTAGTTATGTAAACCAAAATTTAAGTTTTACTAATCATAATTCACATATTTCATTAATATATTTAGTACAATTTTATAATTAAAATAATTATTTTTATTTTATAATGATTCATAATTTATAATTATTAAGATGTATTGCAAATCATTTAAATTATCATGTGTGAGTAGCTAGTTTTGTGCAATAATGAATATTTTTATGTTCACTATATATTTACACAAAAAATCATTACATAAAAAATCATTATATTTATGGCAAATAAATTTATAGATAGAAAATTATTAAAAAAGGAAAAAATATAGCACTATATATATTAGTTTAATTTTCATTCAAAATGTTCAAAATATATCATTGTATATAACCTAAAAGAAAATAACTCTGTGAAAAATACAAGAAAAAGGAAATAAATATTTTAAAAAATAAAATTAAGTTAGATTAAGATAAATATCAAGAACTAACCCCAAAAACCCTAAATTTAAATATATTAAATTGATTGTATTTTTAAAGTTCAAATAGAAAAAAAGTGTAAAATTACAACTTTACGATTTTACTACGATTCTACGACCGATTCTACCGATTCTACTCACGATTCTGATTCTACTTATATTTACTCAAAAAATGATTTTGTTTGTGAGTTGAATCGAAATATCATCATCAACTCGTAAACTCGTAGAAACATACGAGTAGACAAGCGAGTTTGACAACCATGGTAACAGATATTTTGTAACACCCTAAAATGAAGGCATTACAACCTGCCACGTGTCCTTCTCTTTATAAGAACACGCTAAGGCTAAACAATACTATACCACAAGTAAACATTGATAATAAACTCCAATACTCACATAAAAGGGATACTTGTTTATAAAAGTCTCAAAGAAGTAAATCTCCTAATCAATTTAATCAGTTTAAATCAAAGCTAACCTTAAATCATAACTTTAAAACATAAAGGAGTTCTCGTAACTTGGTCTTAACTCATAAAACCAGAAATCTCTTAAAAGATAGAAGATTCTATAAGCTTTCAACTCAATCTCAAAACTATCTAGGTGGTCTAAATATCAGCAGAGATATCTAATCCACTATCATCATCCACAAATATGTCAAAACCAGGTAGATAATAATAAACTGTATTTGCACCTATCCTTGAAAAATGAAAGGAAAGAGCCAAAAAGCCCAGTACGCCAAACCATACACAAATGCATATGCACACGCAACATATATATCAAATGCAACTTATTCTAATGCAACCAATCAGATTATTATCTTTATTAAGCTAACCAAAGAACATAGTTTGAAACTATGAATCCCTAGTCCCAAACTTGGAGTAACTCAAACTCTTGAAAATCACCAATTTTTGAAAATAGGGAATTATATATATATTGGTGTTGGAGAATCATCCAGATACCACGGCCTCTGCCAAAACCTAAGCTACTGGAATCATATCTATGCACGAGTCTACTCGGGACAATCTCACACATAAATCATCAGGGTGCCTCGTTAGTATCACACTCTACATGATCTTTACTAAATAAAGCCAAACACAAGCAACAAACATAATTTCTTATTGTCATATAGAATTAAGTAAATTTAGAATTCTGATTCTACAGCACATACAACAAACAAGTTTAATCCTACAAGCACATACAGCAAATAAGGTAAGGTTGTGCTTTGATCAAATTCTAGAAACAAGGTTCTAATTAACCAAATCTCCTTTTAGAACACAAACCCTAATTCATTAGAAACCTGACAATATGAACATACAAATTTCAAAATAAAATTCTCATTACAAAATTCTAATCCGAACTCCATTTAAAACCTTAATCTAAAAAAAAATTAGAAATTCACACCTTTTTCCTTAATCAAAATTCAAAAATCCTCCGTGATGATTTTTAGAGAAGAATTTTCTTTTCTAATTAATTTTTACATCCCATTGAACACGGGTATTTATATACAAATTTTGTATCTAATTTAGGAAAGTATATAAAAATAAAATACAAACTTTCGATAAACAAGCTAAATCAGATATCCTAGAATCAAGCTAGTCAACATAAATCAAATCTCTTAGAATCAAGCTAGTCAACACTCCCCCTCAAGTTGGTGCAAAGATGTCACACATGCTTAACTTACAAACTACTGTATGAAAAGTTCGATTGTTGAGACCTTTTATGAACACATCAGCGAGCTGCTTTTCTGATGATACATGAGACAAATTTAAGATGTCCCTTGTGATTTTCCTTCATAAAGTGCCGATCAATTTCAATGTGTTTTGTTTGATCATGCTAAACTGGATTATTAGCTATACTGATGGCAGCTTTGTTATCACAACACAAGGATAATTTCCCTTGTTCAAACAATCTCAGTTCTTCTAATAATTTTTTAAGCCAAAGAAGTTCACAAACACCTTGAGCCATAGCCTTTTATTCAGCTTTTGCACTTGATTTGGCTACTACACTTTACTTTTTGCTTCTCCAAGTAACTAAATTCCCTCCTATAGGCGTACAGTAACCAAATGTAGATCTTCTATCATCTAGAGATTCAGCCCAATCTGCATCTGTAGAAGCTTCTATCTGGAGCTGACCGTGTTTGGAGAAGAGCAACTCCTTCCCTGGAGTAGACTTCAAATATCGTAAAATGCGAAAGACAGCTTGCATATGAGAATCTCGGGGATCATGCATGAATTGACTCACCAAGTTAACTGCATAGGCTATGTTTGGTCTAGTGTGAGAGAGATAAATGGGTCTTCCAACCAACCTTTGGTATCTTTCCTTATTAATGGATTTTCCTACTCCTGCCTACATCTTGTGATTACTATCATTGGGTAATTCGGCTAGTTTGCAACCTGTCATGCCAGTCTCCTTTAAGAGATCTAGGATATACTTCCTCTGAGAAATAAAGATTCCTTTTCTTGATCTGGCAACCTCAATTCCTAAGAAGTACTGCAATTTTCCTAGATCTTTGATTTCAAATTCTTGTGCCAATAGCTTTTTCAATCGGGCCATTTCTTCTCTGTCATCTGCTGTCATCACTATATCATCCACATAAACAATCAGAAGAGTAAGTTTACCCTTTTGATGTTTTATGAAGAGAGTATAATCAGCATTGCTTTTTTGGTAGCCAAAGGAGATCATGGCTTTGCTGAATCTATCAAACCAAGCTTTAGGGGACTGCTTTAGTCCATACAAGTCTTTCTTTGGTTTACATACATTTCCTTGACTTTGTTTATTATCAAAACCAAGAGGGATCTCCATATACACTTCCTCTTCCAAGTCCTGATGAAGAAAAGCATTCTTCATATCAAACTGTTGTAAGTCCCAATCAAGATTAGCTGCACAGGATAACAAGATTCTGATAGAGTTCATTTTAGCAACAGGGGCAAATGTCTCTTGGTAATCCACTCCATAAGTTTGAGTGAATCCTTTAGCTACCAATCTAGCTTTGAATCTCTCAATCGAACCATTAGCTTTATGATTCACATTGAAAACCCATTTACAGCCAACCAATTTCTTATCTGGTGGAGGAGTAACAAGTTCCCAAGTCTCATTTTTAGACAAAGCCTTCGTCTCTTCAATCATAGCTTACTTCCACTCAGGATCTGTGAAAGCTTCCCTCTAATTCTGTAGAATAGACATAGAGGAAATAGACAAAGCAAAAACTCTATAGGAAGGAGACAAGGAATCATAGGAGACAAAGTTATACAGAGAATGTTTAGTACACGACCTGACTCCATTCCTGTGAGCAATATTCAAATCTAACTTATTAGGAAAGGCAGATAACTCACTAGTAGAGGAGGGCTTTATGGATTGCATGATGGCTTCTTCTACCCTGTTTCTTCTGGAATCCCTCAACAAATCGGGTCTATCTAAATGCCCAATTGTCTCCCCCTGAACTCTTTCTCTAATTTCACTCTCCCTTATGTCATCAAGAGGTCTTACAGTCATGGGGCTAGGAAAAATTACCTCTTCCTCCTCATTACTCTCCCCTTGAAGAGGTGATGAGATATTATTGCTAAAATAGGTTTGAAACTCTCGAAAGGTAACATCCATACTAACAAAAATTCTCCTGGAGGGAGGATGATAGCATTTGTAACCTTTCTATGTAGGAGAATACCCAATGAACTAACATTTAAGAGCTCTAGGGTCAAGTTTCCCAGCATTTCTCGTGTAGACAAAACAAACACAACCAAACACCTTTAGGGGAACAGTATATTCATTCTTACCTTTAAAGCTTCTAGAGGACTCTAAAAATCAAGAGTTTTAAGTGGCATTCTGTTGATAAGGTAGGCAGCCACTAGAATAGCATCGCCCTAGTAAGGTTTTGGCAAATTCATTGTGAACATAAGAGATCTGGCCACTTTTAACAAATGTTTGATTTTCCTTTTTGCAACCCCACTTTGTGCACTAGTGTAAGGACAACTAGTTTGATGTATTATCCCATTAGACTCTAAGTAAGCACCAAAGTTTTTATTCATGTATTATGTGCCATTGTCTATTCTCAGAATTTTTATCTTGGTATCAAATTGAGTGCAAATCATCTTGTGAAATGACTGAAAGTAGGAGAAAACTTTACTTTTGGCATTTAACAAATATACCCAAGTCATTCTTGTGAAACAATCAATAAAAGTAACAAACCATCAACTACCAGACAAAGAGATTGTTTGTGTAGGACCCCAGACATTAGAATGGAAAGTCATAAAAGGAATAGTATTTTTATTATTATTTAAAGGATAAGAGTTTCTAGCGTGCTTGGCATACTCACAAGCATCACAAAACAAAGATTCCAACCGAGTTCTCAAGAAAAGACTAGGATATAACTTCTTTAACACAAAAAATGATGGATGCCCTAACCGTCTATGCCATTGCAAAATTTCTTGGTTTACATCCTTATTATCTCCAAAAAAAAGCTTGACTACAGTCTTTAGTCCCATCAAACATGTACAAGCCATCATGCAGTCTACCACTGCCAATCCTCTTCCCAAATTTGAAGATCTTGAAAAACATAATGATGAAGGAAGAACACAACTTTACAGTTTAGGTCCTTAGTGATGGAACTAACTGATAAAAGATTAACAGGAAAGTTAGGTATGTGGAGAATGGATGCGAGTTTAATATCAGGTGTACAAATAATGGAACTTGTTCCTGAGATAGAGGTTAGGGAGCCATTATCTATTCTAGCACTCTCTTTAAGACATGAACAGTAATTTTGAAGGTTTTCAAAAGAGCTTATCATGTGTCTATATGCACCAAAATCAATAACCTAAGAATTAAGGGAAGCTATAAAAGCTGTACCTAATTGCACATGATTGGTTGTGGCAATGGTGGAGGCATCAAGTTTGGTTAGGAGGTGATGGAGATGCTGAATTTCTTTAGAAGACAAAATTTCTCTTGAGCCTGTCTACTATTTCTACCACATTTTCTTGAGCCTTTGATGAATTAATTTGCTTTCCTCCATGAACTCTAGTTAGTCGACCATGTAGTTTTCAACAAGTCTCCTTTGTATGCCTTGGCTTCCCACAGCAGTCATAGTGCAAGTGATCTTTATTAGAAGGAATTATCTTTGGTTACTCATGGGAGACAGCTAACCCTGACTTCTCAATTGGTGCTTGGTAATGTAAACCCCCAAATTTTTGGAATCGGTTTAGCCTAAAACCCTAAACTGGAAGTCAACCGGAACTCTAAAGGTCAATAAAACCCTAGTTAGACGTAATAGGTTAAGTTCGGCAATCCCGAATAAGCAACTCAGTAAGAGTGAGTAGAGGTTTAGAATATAAAATAGTACGTAATTACCCAAGGAAGCGTAAAAAGATCAGATTAGTAAAATCGCATCTCGTTTTGAACTCAATCAGACACAGTTCTTGAAAAATGTGTCCAAGAGCCCGGAATAGTAGAAATATTCCGAATATACCGTTAGACTCGTAAAAATATAAGGTTTTCTAAAATATCAATTTTATAATTTTTCGGTAAGTAAAAATAACAGATATTGCAATTATACGTGTATTTTCTTACAATCGATACTTTATTAGTCATATCTACTTTACATTAGACTATTCATTACTATTCTACACTATTCTTTTATCTCTACTTTTTCTTACATCTACTCTTACACACACCATAACCTATAACCTTTACTTTTTACCTTTCCCATAACTTTATTTCACTTCTACCTTACTTATTACTTCATTTAATCCACAAAATACAAAATAACACACATTCTCTCCCCTTCTACTCATCTTGGCTGGGGCCCCCTCCCCCTCATGCCCTCTCAATTTGTTTTGTTTTATCTTTATTTTAATCACACAAAAATCACTTCACATTTTCCTATAAATACCGCCCTCCTCTTTCACTTCTTTCACATATTTACTACTCACAAATGCTCTACAAAAACTCTCTCAAATTCTCCTCTCAAAACTCTCTCCAATATATCCCCAAAACTCTCTCAAAATAATTCTAAAACAACTTCTACCTACAAAAACCAAAACCACATAATACTATCAAAGTCTTCTTTAGGTAACAATTTCCTATTGTTTTTCTTCTTCTCCTGTCATGTAACTTTACATGCCCATAGTGTGAGTTTCCAAAGACTAAATGTTATAGAAGCTACATTATGTTCATGTATTGTTCTTGTTCATGAAAATCTATTTATGTTTATGTTATTATTTTTGTTCATATTATTGTTACTATATCTAAGTATTATTATCTATTATATATATATATACATATTTTTAGAGCATATAAGCTCACTTGTAATTTATTTATTTAATGCAATTTATTTATTTATTTATTCCATTGCAATTTATTTATTCATTCCTTATTATTTTAAGACTAGTCTCTAGTTTTAGACTTGTTCTCATCAAGTCAAAACAAAATTTTCTTTCTTTCATTTTATTTTTATTTTGAGACTAGTCTACTTCTTAGTCCCGGGAGCCTTGAAAATGCTAAAACTCCCAATACTTGACTTTATTATTTATGTTATTTTTGTTTGCTATTATTTCTCATAAATCATGTTCATTTAGATGGTTGTCCAAAATTTCAAGTTCTAAAAATAATTAACAAAAGGAGATTTTACCACTTAGAGATAAGTTTATGTGAAGTATAAAATCTATGATTTAATAAAAAATAAAGTCATTCTTTTCAAGTTACAAAAGAACCCACTACAATTTTAGAAACTACTTTTGTTATGAAAAGCTTTTCAATTATTATCCCACATTGTTTTTCAAAGGAAAATGATTTTTGATACAAAATGATTTCTACGAAAACATAACATAGCAAAAACCTTAGGAAGCAAGAAGCGAGGATTTTCAAGTTTAGATCTTTTCAAATAAATAGTCAAAGAAGGATTATGTAGAACATACATAGGACCAACAAATGAATTTAGAAAAGAAGAAAAAATTGTTTTTCAAAAGTCATCGAGAAAAGTAATAAGTCAAAAATAAAGTAATTCTTTGAAAACCAAAAGAATCAAAGTTTTCATTTCAAAACCAATCACAAAATGAATTTCTTGTAAACTATAGTTTTCTAAAACTTCTAATTAATATTTCTTTATTCAAGAAACATGATTGGACAACAAACACTTGAGCATGAATAAATATGAGCTATGTAGCTATAAAAAGAGGATTTTTCAACTATATAGATAACTAAGTATTTATCAAATAAATTTTTGGATGATTTGACCAAAGTTGTTTTTGAGTTGGAAAATTCGTGGTGAATTTTATCACCACTGTTTCGGGGCCTAAATGGTTTAGTTTGATAAAAATGGTTTTAGAAATGAATAGATCTTTTCGAGTAGGTAGAAATCGGTATATTATATGTGTGATTCCGAGTTAAAATGACCAAGTTATGGCCATTTTAAATTGGAACTTTCCTTTATACGAATTTTAACGTTCTTTTGACATTGTCTTGTCTTGTCAAAATTCAAGAAAATCATCAAGAAATACTCATTGAGGGTATTTTCTTTGGCTAGGCGACTTCGAGGAAGGATACCTATATCTCGAAGATTATTTCGATTGAGTGGAGTATGTGAACGATTCATTCGTATAGAAGAATAGTCGACATGGCATCGTGAGTTTATTTCCTTTAAATACTATACTTGTTGTGCTTGTAACATAGCTGCATTAGAGTTAGGAAAAGCCAAATGGATATGTGTGTAAAATAAATTCCTTGAAAGAATCCTAAGAATAACGAGGCCAGAATTGATTTAAATGTTTGTTGTAGTATAACACTTGCTTTGTATGAGATTCATGCATACCATGAAGTGAGTCATATTGCATTTGGGTTATTATCCTTGGGTGAGAAGGATAGTAAGCTCATGTCGAACGCAACACTTGGAGGAGTGTCCGAAAGCGATTGCTTGGCGACGTTAAGGAAATGCTTGGCGGAAGATCCAAAAGCAAGGCTCAATTCAAGTAGACTTCATATGCTTAGTGATATTGATCGAAAGCATAAATCTATTTACTAAAACTACTTGTTTGAGGTTATGTATCACCAAACCCCGAATGGAGGGCGCAAATCTATTCAACATATAGTTCCCGGAAAACTATATGCCTTGTTTGCCCATGTGTATGTTGCATTCCATTTGTTTGATTAAACAACTTGTTTGAAATTTTGTTACAATAAGTTATTTATGGAAAATAGTTCTCACTAAGCCTATCAGCTTATGCTCCCATAGATATCTTTTGCAGTTCCCTTATTTGTGGTTGAGGCCATGAGGACCTTACGGTAAGGTAATTTCTTTTTGGATAAAGAAAATTTTAGATGAAATTTGGTATTGGAAAAGATGTACAAATATTCTTGTAATAGATTAGTGAATTAGGGAAATGTCCCTAAGTTTGTAAAGATCATTGTTATAAGTAAATGAATATTATGAATCCTCTTTTCTTAATATGTTATTATATCTTCTTAAGCTTCATAATTCCATGTATGGTCTTCTACATTTGTGAGAGCACGCGTTACACTTAATATCAAAGCTTTTGGGAGTGGCTAAGGTTGTCATACATAAGCTTTAATATTAAATATGGCGGACTGTTACGTTTAGAGTACCCTTTGGGGTGTGACAGTTTAAGTTGGTATCAGAGCATGGTTAATAACCTAGGAATGATAAGTATAGAATTGGACTTAAGAGAAATTGAATTAAGAATAGAAATAAGAAAGACTTAGATATAATGGGTAGAATAAGCTTTCTAATCTCTCTCTCTTTTACATAGATCACCATAGATGAGGCCTGTCTTCAAGCTAAGAACTTCCGAAAAGGACCCTTCGAAAACCTGGAAGACTATCGATTGAGACTTAGAGTATTATGCAAGGAGTTTACCCTAGCAGGACAACCTAAGACTGTCCGGGAGATGTTCTTAATTTGGAAAAGAGGAATGATGCAAACGGAGTAGAAACAAGTGGTACAGACTATCCACAATTGTGACATAGGAAAGAGAATGACCAAGTTAGAAATGATATACGTTGTGGAACGTATCACTGCCATCTTTGAAGATAGACCTATGTTGAAGGAAGCAACATTCGTCCTTAGAGAAGATGGAGGTCGCACTTCACTTGACTTCCGAAGCTCGACAAGAATCGGACCCGTATATGTTTAGGCACATGACAACTTGATGGATCATCTCGAATGGATGAAGGCTAACGTCAACGATGTCTTCTATTGGCATGAAGTATCTCAGGAAGTGCTACGACCCCCAACCCAAGTGCCCACTGAGCCGCCTGCCTTTACAAGAATCTAACTAAGGAGAAACGAGACCCTACGTCTACGAGTGGATGGATCGGTGATAAGAGATGAACCAATGTAAGAAGCAAGTGAATGTTCGAAGGACGAATCCGATGAGAATCCAGAAGAGAATCATGAAGAAAGACCGGAACAAGAGACCACTATTGGAGTAGGGGAACCCTGTAATAGTGCTGAAGAAAGAATCATCCGTTATTTAAAAGGACGATAGACTCGAAGAGGGTAAGGAGCAGACTCGACCATGAACACGGACAGTGCTCCACCTAATGAGAACAACAGTATGGAGACAGAAGGAGCTGTTACTTGGAAAACTATCCATGACATAGTGCCAGAATTGACTGGGGAAGAACTGACCAACATACATGAAAGATCTAGGGAGGCAGCCCGGAAAAGGAGGAAATATTTTAAGCAATTCAGGGATTGGAACCAGGATCATCCAGCAGTAATCCTGGAGATGCGCCCGAAGAATGAAGAAAGGAAGGAAGAAGATTGAGCATATCCTAGAAGTCCACTTAAATTTTGTAACTAAAGACTAGATCGTGATATCAGTCTCTAAGTTTTTCGGAACAATGTTTTGTTGCTTTCTATGTAATTTCCTTTTGTGATTTCCTTTGATTGAATATTTCTATGTATGAATTTTATTTCAATTTAACGATGTTGTGCTTTAAGTTTGATTCAGAAATTGTCTTGATTTAAATTTTATTATCTTTTATGTATGTTAAAGTTTCGATACATCCACCAATTTCCAAAAAAATTTAATTAAGTTATGAAAATTACTAAAACCTTAACTTAGGAAAATTTAAAACAGCCGAAATAGAGGAAGACGAAGAGAGGAGCAAAGTGCCTCTAACCAACCGGATGTGGAAGCAAAGCAACCTGTTGCTCCAGGAGCCGCTGCACCTCAGATGGACTTACATACCATGCTAGGACATCTGACCCACGTGTTAAAAGCAATTAGGCAAAACATGCCAACACAAGCACCTGTACCTGAAACTGCATCAGCAACAACACTGACACTTGTACCAACACCGCTGCAACAACAAGTATCAACTGAGGCATCCGCGCAAAGGAACATGCACTCCCGAAATACGCCTTTACCTCTACCCCCACCGCTAAGGCCATATAAGAGTATGTTGCCTGATTTCATCAAAAGCAACCGCTACTTTGAGGGAGCTTATGATAAGCCGGAAGAGGTCGAAGATTGGTTGACCCAAATTGAGATGTCTTTTGTTGCATTTGAGGTTTTGCATCACCTACAAATCAACTATGGGACATTCATGCTTCTTCTAAACACCAAAATATGGTGGGAATCAAAGAAGCTGATAACTTCAATCACTTGGGAAATGTTCATACATGAGTTCTTGGAAAATTACTTCCCAAGAAGCCTACGAGTAAGATATAGTGTAGGCTTCTTGCAAATTGCTCAGAAGGGAAGAACTATCGAGTAATACGAGACCGAGTTCAGTAGATTGTTGCAGTATGCCCCTGACTCCTACTAGTACAGCGAGGAATTGAAAAGGCAAGTCTTTATAGGAGGATTAGATGAAGACCTGAGAATGAAGTTGGAAGAATTCGATATAAGGAGTTACCGAGAATTAATGGAGAGAGTTCGGATTGTAGAAGGAGAAAAAAGAAGGAGAGAAAGGAAAGAAGAAGAGGAAACCCCGATTGTTGAGAAGAAGTTTTATGTTGAATCCAGTTTCATACCCCCACAAAAGAAATTCAAGATCTCTAACAACTATAAGAACAATTATGACAGTGGGAGGTTCGCACCAAAAGACGTCCAGTGCTGGAACTGCAATGGAGCACACTACCCTAAGAAGTGCCCTTAGTTATTTGGAAAGTGTTTCTTCTGTGGAAATGCAGGCCATAAGATAGCAAAATGTCCAAACAAAGAAATTAATACTTGCCATGTCTGCAAACAGAAAGGGCATTTCGCCAACAACTGCCCACAAGGGGGGAATATTCTGACAAGATCTACAGGAGAGGTTGTTCCTATAAGAATCGGGAAAGGAAATGGAAATAGAAGTGAAGGCAGATCAGGAACCACTGCTTCAGGAATTCGAATCTACAACTGGGAAGGATAATGGATAAGTGAAGAAATAAATGAAGAATGATGGAGACTTGGCTGCCTTGGAATACAAGAGAGGCTATAACTGCGACTTGGGAACCGGTAAGCCTTAAACCCCCTTTGTTGTTATTCCTTTGTTTCAAGCAGTAGTTTAAAGTTTTATAGATAAGTGGAGATGCGAATGGAAGTAATAATCCCTCTGTCAAATATGCAAAAAGAGTATGGTTAGGAAATCAGAATGTTTTTGCTCTTTTGGATTTCGAAGCAACACATTCTTTTACACCTAGTCTAGATGAGAAGTTGGGACTACCAATAACAAACGTCAACCCCTAGTTTTAAGATTTAAAATCCCCACAAGAAAGGACGATGAAATCCAACAAGTGTTGAAGGATCATCTAATAACGACGTAAGGACATGCAGTCGCTCATGATGGAATTAAGAAGTAATCCTCGGTACAAGACGTTTACCTCTCGATAAAACTCCAATAAAAGTCACAAGGAGAACATAGAACTCCTAAAACAATAAGAAGGGAAGATAACGTTGGTAAAAGAAGAGTCATGATTCTTTCAAGTTAAATAAAGAAAGTTCCAAAAATGGATGACTATCTGGATGACACAAAAGAAAATGAAGAGAAACCGACCCTTAGGGATATTCATGATTTTCGATAAAGTCCGGATAATAGGATGACATCCGAAAAGGAGGAAAACTTTGAAAATAGACTATTGGCCTTTGAATAATCTTAATAGAATTCAAAGAAGTCGAAGGATCAACTACAAGAATTTTGAATCAAGGCTTTATGCAATCAAGTATACCCCATGGAATATGCCAGTTCAGCTTAAATGGGAGAAAAGGATAAAACCCTAAAGTTTATGCGTTGATTCTCGAAGATGAACAAGGTCACAATCAAGAGTGATACCTCCAGGAATTGAAGATCTTTGGACCAACTATAAAGAACAAACACAATTTCTCACGATTTAAGATCAAAATACTACTAGCTAAGGATCAAATCAAAGGATGATTCAAAGGAATGCCCCTCAAACTCATTAGGGATACCCCAAGTTTCTAGTAATGCTTTTTGGATGGCCCACTGGAACCAAGATATAAGTTCCTATTGGATAAGAGTAATTGATGAAAAAATCATAGTCTAAAAGGAAAAGAAAAGGAGATAATCAAGGAATGTAATCTTAAGTATAAGAAGTTAATAAAAGGAATTGAGAAGCTTAGCATTGAGATTTCAAAAACAAGGCCTAAAGAAGGAGACGACCGTTATGGTATTAAAACCAACCTTGGAGGAAAAGAATAAAGGAGCTTAACGCAGATAAGAAGATACAAAGGATAAAGAAGAAAATATAGAAGGAAAGATGTTTGGATCAACAATAATATAAGAACTAAAGGATGAACTTGAGAACTAAGAACAAGGAAGTAAGTAAAGAGAAAGTCATGAGTACAATCCGTAACCTGAGATTGGCCCATTCGAGAAGAACTCGAATATACCAAAGTTTTAAAAGAACATTAGTAATAAGATAAGAAGAAACAAAGTGTCAACGAGAAAGTAATAACACCAAAGGATAGAAGATCTATGAAGCCTTTGCCAATACCGAAATAAGAATTAGACCAGACTTCCCAAGAGTTTGGATTTCCACAGTACTAACAGGAAGGTAAAGACGTTCATGGCATAAGCTGATCGATTAACCAAGTTGGCTAATTCCTTAGTCGATCAATATAAATTTCTCTATGAACGACCTGGCAAGGTCTTATAAAGGAATTTGAGATGAAAGCAAGGATTCCTAGTCAGGATTATAATAAACCTGGACATAAGAATGATACATATATGAGAAGCTAACAAGAAATTTTGGAGAAAAAGAGACCTTTTGATGCTGCATAACGAACGATTAGAGAGAACAATCCAATTTTGAAGATCGATTAAGAATGTCTCACGGATTTCCAAGAATGAGGAAGGCACAAGATAAACAAAGAAGGTGAGACTGATCAGAAAATGAGGACCTTAAAAATTTTGAACAGAGATCAAGTGTACTTAAGAATAAGAAATGTTTATCGTATGATTCTTTGGAAGTAATAAAACAAGTTGGAAGTTTATCTTGTCATCTAAACCTGTTGGGAACATGCGACATCTTCTAAATCCCTATATAATGATTGGTCACGGGATCAGTTTCGAAGATAAAGGTTAGCACTCCTAAAAGAGGATTTCACCCATAAGGAACACCCAGTACAACTCCTTAGCCAAAAGGTTCAAAAGATGGGAAATAAGGAAATCAAGTAAGAGAAATCTTTTCTGCGAAAAGGCAACATAAGGAACTTCGGACGAGGTGTAACCCCAAATACCCAAGTTGTTCGAAGCCGCAAATATGAATTTCTAAGTTTTGAGGACAAAAATTTCATTAAAGGGGGTAGGTTATAAACCCCCAAATTTTTGGAATCGATTTAGCCTAAAATCCTAAACCGGAAGTCAACTGAAAGTCAACCGAAACTCTAAAGGTCAACAAAACCCTAGTTAGACGTAATAGCTTAAGTCCGGCAATCCCGAATAAACAACTCAATAAGAGTAAGTAGGAGTTTAGAATATAGAATAGTGCGTAATTACCCAAGGAAGCATAAAAAGATCTGATTAGTAAAACTGCATCTCGTTTCGAACCCGATCAGACACAGTTCTTGAAAAACATGTCCCGAAGCTCGGAATAGTAAAAATATTCTGAATATACTATTAGACTCATAAAAATATAAGGTTTTCTAAAATATCAGTTTTATAATTTTTTGGTAAGTAAAAATAATAGATATCGCAATTATACATGTATTTTCTTACTACCGGTACTTTATTAGTCATATCTACTTTACATTAGACTATTCATTACTATTCTACACTATTCTTTTATCTCTACTTTTTCTTACACCTACTCTTACACACACCATAACCTATAACCTTTGCTTTTTACCTTTCCCATAACTTTATTTCACATCTACCTTACTTATTACTTCATTTAATCCACAATATACAAAATAAAACACACTCTCTACCCTTCTACTCATCTTGGCCGGCGCTCCCTCCCCCTCATGCCCTCTCAATTTGTTTTGTTTTATCTTTATTTTAATTACACAAAAATTGAAATAGCCATGAAATTCTTAATTTTTATTTTATAAGTGTATTGTTGAATTTAAGCATGATATATATATATATATATATATATATTGATAGTGAGTTTAATTTTGATGAGTATTATGATGTGTGAAAGTGTAGAATTATTTAAATATGTTAGATTAATTATTTATTGAGTTTGTAAAATATTAATATGCCTTAGAGTGTGTTATTTATGCTTAGAATAAGTGGAATGTATATATACAAATATCCTTAGGTAGTAGAAAAATAGGCTAAAGACTTAGCCATTAAACCTCCATTATGTGCCTTAAGACAAAGATATTAATTAACCCAAAACAAAGTCATTAAGCCTTTAATGTCCTCATGCCCTTAAAGTCAACATAGGATAAACTTAAACTACTTAACCTCTAAAATTCGGCCAAAAATCCCAGACCAAACCAAAAGCTCTCCATTTGCCCTAAAACCTCTTCTTCTTCACTCCAAAAAGGCTCCCAAGGTGAACCAAGTTTGAGACTTGATTTTCTACAACATCCACCATCAAAAGCTTGATCTAGAGTCATTAAACCAAGCCTTGAAGTTCTTGTGGTAAGTGTGTTCTTCAACTTTCTTTTCTATGCATGAATATGTAGTCTTGATGCCATATTTGTTTAAATTCATGCTCCATGATGTTTTGATGGTATATGATGTGTTATAGGACTAGAGTGGTTAGTTTTATGTGCTTAGGATGAGTTTTGAAGTGTTGGAAGTGTTGGTGAATGCATGTGGTTGGATGACCTAATATTGAAGTGTAATTGATGTTTGATGGAAGTTGGAAGAAGATGATGAATAGTGATTGGGGTTGATGAAGTTTTGGAGATGTTTGGTGTTGTTTGAATAATGTAATGACATATAACAAGCTTTGGGAAACTTGGAATGAGTTTAAGAGAAATTTGGAAGTGTAAATTTAACATGAAAAAAACAGAGGAGTTTAAAGAATTTTCGCAACCTGTCACAGAGTGTACGCCGGCAAAGTACGCTGGCGGTGTTGAAGGGTACGCTGCCGGCGTACATGAGGAATTTGCCGGTGTTGAAGATGCACTCGGGGACCAGAATCGTCGACCTCTAACGCTGGCAAATTTTTACATTTAGCATTTACGCCGCGCGTTGAAGTCCGGCGTTGGTTTCCCTGTTTCGCAGCCTGTTTGTAATTTGGCCATAACTTTTTCATCCGACCTCCGTTTGAGGTGATTCAAGTTGCGTTGGAAAGCTTAAAAAGAGATCTACAACTTTCATGTTTTAAGATTTTACAAATTAAAAAGTATCAGTGCTTAAATTTCAATTCTTTCCAGCTGATACACTTTCCAACAAAGTTTAAAACTTATTGTTGTTTGCTAAAAGTTGTTCAAAGCTTGATAAATGGTCATTTAAGTATTTGTTGAGTATTGTATGATAATATATGATATCTAAATGCTATGTGATGATGTTATAATGATTTATTTGAATTTCTTTGGATGATTATACTTGAGCTTTGATGAATATATATACTTGAACTAAGTGTGAGTTTGTAATTACTTCTTTTTACAGTGATTGATTCCCTTTCGGTTATTCCCATTGACTCTCGATCTAGTACAGGTACGCAGTAACTAGCTTGTCTCTGTGTTAGGATAGGCATTTATGAAAACTATATATATATATTAAGAAAAACTTAATTGTGAGTGTTGATTTGTGTTTTACGCCGTTAAATCCAATCCCTGCCCAGGGTGGCATGAGTGCCTAGGGGCGCCCCCTCACAGTTTGGGTGAGCCTGGGATGGAATTGGTATCCGGTTCGGGGAGCGGCACCCTGCTCAGATTGGGCATGGTAGATTTAGGTGTTTTCTGTAAAATTATCTAGAACGGTATAAGTATCCGAGCTACTTATATCAACCCCCTGAGCGTCAAGGTTGTTACTCAGGATCCCCCACTATCCTTGTTGCCCGGAGTTTGAATACTCCCATGTTGAATTACTAACTAAAGACTAAATAATAATTGAATGGTTGTTGCATCTTGCATTTAGTTTAGGCTTGTGTGAATCATCTCGCTTTTGTTTTCGTTACTTGTGTACTGGGCCTCTGGCTCATATTTTATCTATTTCAGGTGAGGATCTTGATGAGTCTTATGCGAGCTTGGGTTATGGTCCTGATTTTGAGGATTTTCTGGAGGAGTTTGAGGACTAGAGATGGCCCTGGACTGGTTGGAGCCCAATCTTTTTGTAATAGACTAGATATATAGGTTGGATAGTTGTTTATATAGTTCTTGATGAACTATATGTTTTGTAGTTTTGCTAAGGCTTGTAAGAAGCCTTTTGGTTGTAATATATATATATATGTATGTATGTACCTAGCTTGTATAACCTGTGCTATTTTCTTATAATGTTTGTATATATATATGGTATTGTGTTTTGAAAGTAAGCTATTAAGTAAACAATTTTCAAAATGACTTATGTTGTGAAAATGATAAACCAAATTTATTCATATTTGTGAATGCAAAATGAACCTTTATTGATCATTTTTATTAAGAATTGGCACTTCAAAACATTAATGTATGCTTTCAGGTCTTAAAGGAAATATTTTTCAAGGAAAGCAAAGACGGGTCAAAAATGCAAATTTTGGATTAAGAAGAACTCAAAATGACAAGATCAAGCCATGTTTTTCAACCATCACAAGGAGGAAGCAAAATTAAAGGATGAAAACCAAGCTTTTGAAAGACATTTGCAAGACATGACCTGTCTCTCACCATGTCAACCTGGAAATTGAACTTTGCAAAGGACATTTGTGAGACATGACCTGTCACTCACCCTGTCGATTTAATAAAAAGTCATTCAATGAGAAAACGACTTTTTAACTACAGTAACCTCCATTTTAAGACAAAAACGTTTATTTCGGTTATGGAAGGAGCGTTACTTGAAAGGCCAAAAGACTCATAACCTCCAAAACCTTTCATCTCTCCTCATCAAGAGCAATTAATTCCATTCAATTGAAGATGGTTATAAAAAGGAGATGGTGGAAGAGAAAGGGAGAGACAAGATTTTGATAAGGAGAGTTTTCAAAAGAAAAAAAAGAGTTCTGGAGATTCCAATAACAATTCAAGATCATCAAGGATTGAAGATCCGACACTTTTGAGCTATAATCTTTTCGGGTAGTATCATGAGTTCGAATTTCTATTTGAATTTCATGTATTACTATTAATTACTATGAAGGAGTAGTTTTTCAGATCTGGGTTTTTGTCGAATTTCATATTTATCATGTGTTGAGACTTTGTTCTTAATGAATTATTAAAGTTCTTTTGTTCAATTGCATGTTTGTTAACCGTTCTTAAGTTTGTATGTCCGGAAATACAGATTTATGCATGAATTTCATTTAAGTTAATTGAAAGATTACTTTTATGAATTGATATATGCAATTGAAGAGATTTGTTTGTAATTCTAGACATAGAATAGCAAGAATCTTCTATTCTTAAGAGTTCATGTTATTAATGCAAATTTAGGTTGCTATTGATTGAGGAGACATCCTAATCGATTAATCTAGGTTTAGATAAATTGTTAGATTCGAAAGAATTGATAATTTGCTCAAGGAACTCTATAGCTTAAGAACTAATCTAAATTATCTAAAAAGATTGTCAATGATTCACATAAATTGAAAGTAAGACAAACCTGGATTATTAGACCTTAATTGAATCTTGTTTGGTTATTGGAATTGTGTTAATAGTGTTTTAAAGAAAATTAGATAAAGTAAAATCATCAAATTGTTCAGTTAGATAGTAGAATACGATTTAGTACTAGTAATTGCCTATTCCCTGATGACGATCCGATTTTTAAAAGCTATACTATATTCACGATAGGTACACTGCCTATTACCTTTATAGCAATTTAAGAACGGGCCTTTATAAATTGAAAACTACGCTTGAAGGTAATCATCATGAAATTAGACAAACAATTCATCAAACATTTCTTCTCGGACAACCTTACATATAATTCTGCAGATTATATGTGGTTGGGGAACTGTTATCACTTATTTAAATATAGGGGTGATAGCGGGTCCTTACAAAAATCACTCCACATTTTCCTATAAATACCCCCTCCTCTTTCACTTTTTTTTACACATTTACTACTCTCTCAAATTCTCCTCTCAAAACTCTCTCAAAATAATTCCAAAACAACTTCTACCTACAACAAAAACAAAAACCAAAACCACATAATACTACCAAAATCTTCTTTAAGTAACCATTTCCTATTGTTTTTCTTTTTCTCCTGTCATGTAACTTTATATGACCATAGTGTGAGTTTCTAAAGACTAAATGTTATGGAAGCTATATTATGTTCATGTATTGTTCTTATTCATGAAAATCTATTTATGTTTATGTCATTATTTTTTTTCATATTATTGTTACTATATCTAAGTATTATTATCTATATATACATATTCTTTAGAGCATATAAGCTCACTAGCAATTTATTTATTTATTTATTTAATTGCAATTTATTTATTCATTCCTTGTTATTTTAAGACTAGTCTCTAGTCTTAGACTTGTTGTAAGCCCCCGAAATTTCGAGAATGGTTTTGGAATATCGAATCAAAACCCTAAAGTTTGACCCAAGTTGAAACCGAACCTTGATCAATTTTAATCACGGGATTTCATAAGAGGGTTTTCAAAAACAAAAATAGAAAGTCCAATGATTGTTCGATTTGAAAACCCGAATATGAAAAGATCCACCTATCCAATCCCGGATATAAACTCCTCAATTTCTAGGGCAAAGTTAGATTAAACCCTAGCCCTAGCAAACCAAAATTTCCAAAAGTCAACAAAGACCAAGACAATTAAACAATTTCAATTTCGGCAAACCCGCGTTCTCAAGCCCTAGAAAACGAAATTAAGTTAATGGCTTATAATAGTTCGTAATAATATAGGGTAACATAAAAATATCATATTCGCGAATTTCGAGTGTCCTTCGGACTCAAATGGGATCAATTCTCGAAAAGCATGTCCTGGAGCTCGGAACAATAAAAATATTTCATTAACACCAAAAGACTTGTAATTAAACAAGGATTTCAAAAATATCAGTTTTAGAATTTTTCGGTAACTAAAAATAATAGATATAGCTCGTTTACGCATATTTTTATTACTACCGGTATTTTATATGTTTAGTCTACTATTCATAGTACTATCCCTACTATTCATTACTATTTCACTATCTCTACTTTTTTTTATACCTATTTCTTACTACCTACATACCTATTTTCTTATTTTTTACATTTCCCATACAATTTTATTCACATCAAACATTACACATTATTTCTTTTCTTTACAAAAATTACAAAACAAATAAATTTTTCTCTCTCCCCTCCCTCTCAAAACTGCCGGCCCCCTCTTCTTCTCTAAATTATTTTTCTTTTTCAATTATTTTATTACATCTAATTTTCACTCCAAAATTTTATAAATACCCCTCCTCCTTCATTCTTTCACACACTCATTTTACATAACAAAACTCCACCAAAATACTCTCTCAAAATCTCTCTCCAACCATTCTCTCTTAAAACACTCTCTATCAATTTCTACTCTTCAAGAAAAGTAGCAAAAACACACTACCCATTCATCTCTTTTCAAAACCCCATTAAACCTTAGGTAAAAATCCTATTTATATTTTTTTATCATGTCATACAACTTAGCATGAGCTTAGTGTATGTTTCTTAGACTCATATGAGTTAAAGAAGCAACAATATGTTCATGTTTTGTTTTTGTTCATTTTCCTATTTTACATTATGTTATTATGTTGTTGTTATTATTGTTATTATTTTTGCTCTAATCTAACTTATATAATATTATGTATACTAGGTATATATATTTATTTTGAGCATATAAGCTCATTTGTTATTTATTTACTTATTTTACGCAATTTATTAAGACTAGTCTTTCTAGTCTTAGACTTGTCCATATCAAGTCAAAACAATTTTCTTTCTTTCTTTTCTTTTCTTTTCTTTTGAGACTAGTCTATTCTTAGTCTCAGGTTGCCTTGATGAAGCTAAGGCTCCCAATATATGATTGGGATACCTTGATGAAGCTAAGGTTCCCAATGGTTAATTATTTTATTATGTTTATTTACTTGCAAGTATTTCTTTCTATCTTATTATGTATTATCTTTACTTTACATGGCTACATAATCATATTCATGCATGATTAGAATATGGTTGTCTTAAGTAAAAATAAAATTGGTTCTTCTCAAATAAAGAAAAATAAACTAGATTTCTTAACAAAAAGAATTTTTAAAGAGATCTAAGCTTTGTTTTCAAACTCTTTTCACAAAATAAGCTAATCATAATTTCTAGAAGAAAGTAGTAATGTAGATTTCTTCAAAATAATAAAAGAATTCTTTTCTTTTATAAACCAAACTTAATACTCCATAAAGATAAAAAAAATTTAGTCTTGAACTTAAGATTTTAACTCAACCATACCTTTATAAGACTTAAAGAGATTCATTATAAACTTTGAAAATCACATACTATGAAAACATCTTCAAAACTTCAATTTTATAATTGTTATTCTCTTTCAAAATTAGAATGAAATTTTACTAAAGTTCTAATGTTAACAATTCTTTATGAAGAAAGCTTTTCTTATAAACTTATCTAAAGGAATTATTCTATCACTTGACAAATATTAAGAATAAAATAAGTTTTCAAACCAGGATAAAATCAACTCACTATTTTGGAAACCAACTTAGAAAAATAAAACTTGCCAAGAAAGAAAGTTTTAAAAGTACATCTATTTTCTAAAGAAGAAAAAGGATATAAAATAAGAGGAAAACATACATTTAACACAACTTCAAATATTTGACCACACTAAAAACTTAAGGAATATTTTGAATAGCTTATTTCCAATCACTAGAAATAGAGTTAGTAAATAACTTAAAGAACCAAATTTTGAAAATGAATTTACTTTTGAAAAATGAGAAAATGAAATTATAATAGGAATACATTTACTCATAACAACTCAAAAATATTTTTGTTTTCCTTCTAACAATTCAAGAATGAGAAATTCTCAAAATTTTCATCATTTAAAAACCATCAAAGACAAATTGTTTATGAAATACCGATATTGAGACAACACTATCAAAATCATGCATACATATGAGTATAAATATATGTTCAAAAGATTTTCCAACTATATATATATCCATATATTTTGCTTAAGGATTTTTTAGTAAAGTAAAGTTTGGAAAAATCATATTTTGTGAACTATAAATTCGTAACTATTCTGCACTGTAGTATTTTCCAAACCAAATGGCCTTTTATGAAAAAAATAACTTTAGAAATTGATAGATCTTTTCGAGTAGGTAGAAAACGGTATATTATACAATTCCAAGTTAAAATGACCAAGTTATGACCATTTTAAGTTGGAATTACCTCCTATACGAATTTTAACGATCTTATGACACAGTTTTTGATAAGTACCATAGAATCAATAAGAAATACTCATTATGGGTGTTCTTCTTGATTAGGTGATCCCGAGGAGGAGTATTCATATTTGGAGGATTACTTTGATTAGTGGATTTACCGATCGACTCATCTATAAAAAAGATAGATCCTCATGGCCAAGTGAGTTTATTTCCTACCTTTTTCGTACTTGGTTGTGCTTGTAGTTAGAGGCACTAGAAGTAAGAAAAGATGACAATGAATTATGTATGATAATATTGGTTGAAAGAATGTTAAGCATACCGAGGCATGAATCATTGTTAATTAATTTATGCTTTACTAATATTATGTTGGAGTGTGTGCAAATTCTATGATCACCTTTAAATTACTCTAATCATATACTATGAATTATATTAATTGATTCATGCATATCACGTAGTTAGTCTCATTGCATGAGATACTATTCTCGATGGGACAAGAGTGTGAGTAGCCAGAAATATGCAAGATGGGCGATTAGGAGCCTGAAAGAACTATGTTATGATGGGCGAGTAGGAGCCTGAAATAAACTACATGAGTTAGATTTAAAGATGGGTTTTAAAGAGCCTAGATGTAAATCCCTAAAATTTTGGATTCGAATTTAAAGTTTAAACCCTAATTGGAAGTCAATCGGATTTCAAGAGTCAGCAAAACCCTAGTTTACCGTAACCGCTTAAGTCCGGCATTGCCATTTTCCCTAGCCCTAGAAAAAGAAGTTGGCATTATTAGCTATATTAGTTCGTAATAGCTATAGGTTATATAAAAATATCATATTTGTGAAATTCGAGTGTCCTTTGAACCCGATCGGACATGGCTCTTGAAAAGCGTGTCCGGGAGCTCGGAATAGGAAAAATATTTCGAATATACCGTTAGACTCGTAAAAATATAAGATTTTCAAATATATCAATTTCGTAATTTTTCGATAGCTAAAAAAAATCAGATATCTCAATTATACGTGTATTTTCTTACTACCGGCATTTAATTGTCATGTCTACTTTTACATACACTATTTTCTACTATTCTATACTATTCATCTATCTTTACTTTTTCTTACAACCTACTCTTACAATCCATACACCTATTTCTTACACATTTTCATTTCCAATACAATTTCACATCTTTCATTTCTTACTTTTAATTAACAAAATAATAAAAATAAATTTCACTCCCTCTCTCCTCTCATTGTTGCGCCGGCCACCCCTCCCATGCTCAAATTTTTTTATTTTTACTTTATTTAATTAACACAATTTATCTCCCATTTTCCTATAAATACCCCTCATACCTTCACTTCTTTCACACCACTTCTTTACTAAAGTTACTATACTCAAATTTCTCTCCAAATCTCTCCAAGAAAGTTCTTCCAAGAAGCTCTCTCTAGTTCATCTCTTTTAGGTAAAAATTCTTCAAGAAGTTCCTATGTTATCTACTTAGTATGAACTTAATGTGTGTTTTCTAAAACCATGAAGGTTAAGAAAGCAACAATAGGTTTATACTTTGTTTTTGTTCATAATATCAATTCCTTTATGTTCCTTTATGTTCTTTATGTTCTTTATTCTTTTATGTTCATTACTATCTATATATCATATATATATATATATATATAATATTTAGAGCATATAAGCTCATTGTCTTGCAATTTATTTACCTTCCATGCAATTTATTTACTTCATTGCAATTTATTTAATTTCAAGTTGTTCTTAAGACTAGTCTTTCTAGTCTTAGACTTGTCCTCATCAAGTCAAAACATTTTCTTTCCTTTTCGGGACTAGTCTTTTCTTAGTCCTGGGGTACCTTGATGAAGCTAAGGTCCCAATACTTGATTTATTTCGTTATTTGCTTATTCTTTTAAGTTATTATGTTCCTTTTATTTTATGATTCATATTCATGCATGAACATAATGTTTTTGTCTCAACAAAAATAAATGAGGAAGTGTTTTCTTAAACTAAAGATTCTTTCTAAAGAAATAGATGTAGAAAATAGATTTCTTAAAAACTCATAAACATGCTTAGAAACGATTTTTCTTAAATAAACAAAAGGTTTTATAAAAACTTATTTTTCATCAAGTATTAGAAATTCTTTTGGAATCATTACAAGAAACAAAAACATCATTTTATGAAATTGTTATTACTTTTAAAAGTTGTTGGAATCTAAGTATAGAAAACAAAAACACTCCTTAAGAATTTAAAGTAATTACAAGAGATTAAATTTAGAAAAAGGAATATTCATCTCAAATAACTCAAGATTTTTTTAAAGTAAAATGAATATTCCAACAAAATCTCAAGTTCAAAATCTTTTAAAAACTTTACTTTTTCATAAGATGAGACAACTTCATTTTCATCCATTTGTTATGAGTCAATACATATATGTATATATCTTCCAAAAAGTTTATAAAAATACTTGGAACATTCATCTCTTCAATTGAGTTTTATTTAAAAGAGGAACTCAAGTTTTTGCAAATTCGTAGGGAATCTGGTCGCTGCTTTTCCTGAACCCAAATGACTTAGTTTTATGAAAATAAGATTAGAAACGTGTAGGTCTTTTCGAGTAGGTAGAAAACGATATATTATACGCGAAATTCCGGGTCAAAATGAGCAAGTTATGGCCATTTTAAGTTGGAATTTCCCCTTATACGATTTTACTGCGACTTCAAGAAAAGTTTAGAATCTTCAAGGATAGAAGTTTTATGAAAGACTCATTTTGGGTATTTCATCTTGTTTAGGTGACGAAGGACCTAAGGTTGTCTATCCGGAGGACTATTTCAATTAGATCTACCGTTATGGAGTGAGTTATTCCTTTTACTAAGTTACATTTCCTTGTTTTGTGCTTGTAATTAGTAACACTAGCAATTAAGAAAAAGATAAAATAGATAATTATTGTGTAACTTGGTATTATGAATGATTGAGTACAAGTTAAGAATATCGGAAGTTGGTTTGATAAATAAATTGTGATTCTTGTTTTGATATGATGAAAATTGTGTTGATCACCTTTAACTTGAACTAAACATTTATGGTGAAAATTATATTGAAATCAATTCATGCATATCATTTACATGAGTCACATTTTTTCACTACTATTCTTCGTGTGGGGAAACAAGGAAATGGTAGTGGTAGCTGGTAGGAGTCGGAAAGTCTACATGGTGGCTAGTAGGAGCCGGAAAGTCTACAGGGCAAGTAGGAGCCGGAAAGTCTACAGGGCAAGTAGGAGCCAGTAAATCTGCGGATATTGATGGTCGTGTGGGCCTGTAACCTCCCAACCCTTGTCATGGAAGGCGTTAAATCCATGCTACACTTAATTTCCGATTAATCATGTGTATCTTGCTTGTTCAAATGATTTGTGCATTTCATATGTTTTGACTAAATACTTGTATGAACTATGGAAATGTCTTATAGATGGAATTATCTCACTAAGCTAGTTTTGTTTATATCCTTATAGTTTTCTATTACAGTATGATTATCTATGGTTGGCCCCAAGAAGCCCAGTATGCCAGGTACGAGTGTAAGCTACTAAGAGTTTTTGGAAGAAGTTTATGTATTTTTTTTTTTTTTAGTTTTGAACATAGACTTCTAGGAAAATCTCTATAGTAGGCTTATATGATAGTTATGTTTATTTTGCTATTAGTATAGTTGAACAAAGACTTTAAGGCAGGGGAATGCCCCTACGATGATGTACGAATTTGTTATTAAAATGAAGATCTTATGTTTATCTATTTAAGTTCATGCTTGCTTTTGCATTCTATTTAAACGTAATACCCCTATGAGTCTCTTACTATCTTGGAAGCACGCCTTGCATATGATATCGAAGCTCCTGCGTGACTAAGGTTGTCATTCATTAGATTTAATATTATATGCGGCGAACTGCTACGTTTAGGGTAGCTTTGGGGCGTGATACTGGAACACCTAACCCTGAATGGAGGGGTAAATCCATTTAAACATATGATTTCCGGTAGATCATATGTATTGCTTGACCACTTGCTTGATGCATTCATATGCTTGCTTAATAACTTGCTTGAAAATTATTTATACAAGTATGTTGATTCAGGAATATTCTCACTAAGCTAGTTATGCTTATACTCCGATAGACCTTTTTTGTACAGGACCAATATCTTTCATGAACAAGGACTACATATACCTGGGTGGAATTATGATTTAAGGGCTTCTCGAAATCTTTTGAAGAGCTTAGGTTAATTATCCTTCAATGTCTTATGGTGTTAGTATTATTTTGTTGTGAGAAAGATTAAGTTGATATTATGATTGTTTGGAAAATCATAGGGGGAAAACCCCTAAGATGATGTACAAATTATATTCTCTTACTGATAAATTGGATGATTATTTAGATTCTTGTATGTTGTATATACCATCTCGAACTATACATCATACCGGTGTCTCTTATTGTTGTGATAGACGCCTTATATATGATGTTGAAAACTTTCGTATGACTTCGAGAAGTCATTCTTAAGTTTTAATACCGTATGTAGCGGATTGCCACGTTTAGGGTACTCTTTGAGGAGTGACACTTGTCCTCATCAAGTGAAAACAAATTTTTTTCTTTCATTTTATTTTTATTTTGGGACTAATCTACTTCTTAGTCCCGGGAGCCTTGAAAATGCTAAGACTCTCAATACTTGACTTTATTATTTATGTTATTTTTGTTTGCTATTATTTCTCATAAATCATGTTCATTTAGATTGTTATCCAAAATTTCAAGTTCTAAAAATAATTAACAAAAGGAGATTTTACCACTTAGAGATAAGTTTATGTGAAGTATAAAATTATGATTTAATAAAAAATAAAGTCATTCTTTTCAAGTTACAAAAGAACCCACTACAATTTTATAAACTACTTTTGTTATGAAAAGTTTTTCAATTATTATCCCACTTTGTTTTTCAAAGGAAAATGATTTTTGATACAAAATGATTTCTACGAAAACATAACATAGCAAAAACCTTAGGAAACAAGAAGTGAGGATTTTCAAGGTTAGATATTTTCAAATAAATAGTCAAAGAAGGATTGTGTAGAACATACATAGGACCAACACAAGAATTTAGAAAAGAAGAAAAAATTGTTTTTCAAAAGTCATCTAGAAAAGTAATAAGTCAAAAATAAAGTAATTCTTTGAAAACCAAAAGAATCAAAGTATTCATTTCAAAACCAATCACAAAATGAATTTCTTGTAAACTATAGTTTTCTAAAACTTCTAATTAATATTTCTTTACTCAAGAAACATGATTGGACAACAAACACTTGAGCATGAATAAATATGAGCTATGTAGCTATAAAAAGAGGATTTTTCAACTATATATATAACTAAGTATTTATCAAATCAATTTTTGGATGATCGGACCAAAGTTGTTTTTGAGTTAGAAAATTCGTGGTGAATTTTATCGCCACTGTTTCGGGGCCTAAATGGTTTAGTTTGATAAAAATAGTTTTAGAAATGAATATATCATTTCGAGTAGGTAGAAATCGGTATATTATATGCGCGATTTCGAGTTAAAATGACCAAGTTATGGCCATTTTAAATTGGAATTTTCCTTTATACGAACTTTAACGTTCTTTTGATATTGTCTTGTCTTGTCAAAATTCTAGAAAATCATCAAGAAATACTCATTGAGGGTATTTTCTTTGGCTAGGTGACTCCCAGGAAGGATACCTATATCCCGAAGATTATTTCAATGGAGTGGAGTGTGTGAATGACTCATCCGTATAAAAGAATAGTCGATATAGCATCGTGAGTTTATTTCCTTTAAATACTATACTTGTTGTGCTTGTAATTTAGTTGCATTAGAGTTAAGAAAAGACAAATGGATATGTGTGTAAAATAAATTCCTTGAAAGAATCCTAAGAATAGCGAGGCCAGAATTGATTTAAATGTTTGTTGTAGTATAACACTTGCTTTGTATGAGATTCTTTGATCGCCTTAAATTTGATAATAATAATGTTATGATATCATAAATAAATAGATTCGTGCATACCATAAAGTAAGTCACATTGCATTTGGGTTATTATCCTTGAGTGAGAAGGATAGTAAGCTCATGTCGAAAGCAACACTTGGCGTAGTGTCCGAAAGTGATTGCTTGGCGGCATTAAGGAACTGCTTGGCGGCATTAAGGAACTGCTTGGCGGAAGATCCAAAAGCAAGGCTCAATTCAAGTAGACTTCATATGCTTGGCGATATTGGTCGAAAGCATAAATCTATTTACTAAAACTACTTGTTTGAGGTTATGTATCACCAAACCCCGAATGGAGGGCGCAAATCCATTCAACATATAGTTCTCGGAAAACTATATGCCTTGTTTGCCCACGTGTATGTTACATTCCATTTGTTTGATTAAACAACTTGTTTGAAATTTTGTTACAAGAAGTTATTTATGGAAAATAGTTCTCACTAAGCCTGTCAGCTTATACTCCCATAGATATCTTTTACAGTTCCCTTATCTGTGGTTAAGGCCACGAGGACCTTGCAATCAAGTAATTTCTTTTTGGATAAAGAAAATTTTAGATGAAATTTCGTATTGGAAAAGATGTACAAATATTCTTGTAATAGATTAGTGAATTAGGGAAATGTCCCTAAGTTTGTAAAGATCTTTGTTATAAGTAAATGAATATTATGAATCCTCTTTTCTTAATATGTTATTATATCTTCTTAAGCTTTATAATTCCATGTATGGTCCTCTAAATTTGTGAGAGCATGCCTTACACTTAATATCAAAGCTTTTGGGAGTGGTTAACGTTGTCATACTTAAGCTTTAATATTGAGTGTGTCGGACTTTACGTTTAGGGTACCCTTTGGCGCGTGACAGGTAAAGCATGACACCCTTTCGGCCTTCTTCCTATTGAACATGAGAGTATGCATCCTCAAAAAAAGGAAAAGGAATTTATCGAGAACTTGAACCTTGATCTAATCATACTCTGGGTTCAAACCAGCCAAAAAATCATAAACCCGCTCCTTTTCAACTAGCTTTTGAAATAGTACTGCATCTTCAGTACAATGTGCTTAGAGATCCTGATAATAATCTATCTCTTGCCATAATACACTTAATTCAGAATAATAATCAGTGATTGTCAACTCACCTTGTTTCGTGCCACGGATTTTATTCCAAGTTTCAAATATCTGAGCATTATATCCTTTGTGAGAATAAGTGTGTTTAGGTGAATTCCAGATTTTCTCAGTAGTATCAAGTAATAAATATTGTTTAGAAATTTGGGAATGCATAGTATTCAAAAGCCATGTCATAACAAGTGAGTTTTCAGAATCCCATTGAGCATACATAACATTATGGTAGATGCAAGATTACTTTGTCCTTCTTCATTGGTTTGATTGGATATAGTAAAATAGACTAGTAAATACAATCTGGATCCCAACATGGAACTAGAAGAGTGGACTGACACATAAAGCGGAACAACTATATATAACCAAGCAATCCTCTCTCTCTCTCTCTCTTACTCTTACTTACATTGTTATTTCAACATATAACTCTGATTTTGAATTCGAAGTTGATGGATTTTACAATCGTATTCAATCAAATTAAATTAAGACCCTATTCTTACTATGCAACTAATCCTTAGGCAAGTGTACCTATCAATTGTAGTACCAAGATGAGCACAAGGGTAGCTCTACAAAGATCTATAACTACTAGTATTCGCCCTTTATCCACTATTTAACTAATATAATTTGAATATGAATGAGACTATTTAATATCTAATTAATAAATTACCCCCAGATTAAGAGATTCACACCTTTAATTATATATATGCAATTCACAAGACAAAACCCTATATCTTGAATCACCACTAACCCTATTCACACTTCTACAAGATATTCATTAATGGATTGCTTAAGTTCTTGAACTGCTAGAACCCTATATTCATCAATTTCTCTCTCAAGACAATTGATTCCTAATTCTATATGTCTAAAGGAAATTTCTTTCAACAACAGATTCATACAAAATTGCATTATAGTTCATGATTACAGAGAAAGAAAAAATCTTGATGGAGGAAATTCATGCAACCTCCATCTAGGATCACATTCAAATTCCTCTAATCATGCTAGATCTATCTCATCAACTAATCCATCGATTAAATCAATAAGAATCATACATGATCTAATACTGTGCATATATTAAATCAAGAACAATAAGAACACATGAATAAACTCAAGAAACATGAACTTCCTGTTACACCCCGAAGGTACCCTAGTAGAAGTAAACAAGATACACTTGAATACTATTACTAGTTTACCTTATGAGAATGACATATTTTCTATAAACAGGATCTTTCAGTTGCTTTAATAAGAAGGACAAGTATATATAAGACATAAATTAGTAAATAACTGTCATCCTAAGTTGAGAAAAAAATTACTATTACAGACCATATCATTTCCATAAAATCCTCCAAATACATAACTAAAGTTTCTAATGCAAGATACTTGTAACAAAAAATATAAATATAATCTTATCCTATACTATTCCTTAAGCTTCCAGCTTTTAATTTCTTATCGGGACTATGCTCCTGGAAGTAATGAGCCAAGGTCGTAATGTGAACCTGAAAGGACTGTTGGAGTGTGAGCTAAACCACGAGCTCAATGAATAACCAGAACTTATTACATATCACACAAGTTATTTAACAATCATATGAAATGTATCAATCAAACACATGTGCAAATACAAGCTTGTATAACCCGGAATTCAAACAGGATGAAGATTTATGCCCTCTCATCGGGGTTGAAGGATCACAATCTATGGCCTACCTACCCAGGAGAGACTAAGCATTTAGGAAACAACAATGCTCACTTTAATTGTCTCTTTGAATTTATTATGTCTTAAATATTCATTTCCTATTTTAGCTTTAGAAACTCTCCTAAGTGTTAGACATTTCCAGGCAATCCCACAAGCGGCGTCCTTTATTTACCATTTAGTTCCTATGGTATCAACAGAACAAAGGTAATCTTGCGATTAAACTACTAGCTTTTCTGCCTAGATTAACCAAGCATTACCAAAGATCCGAAATACTAATACGTAGTATGCTACCACTTACTCAAATGCTACTTTATGCAAAATATGCAATGCATGTATAATTTCCTTTATGGTACCAATAGTTTTAATTAAGTTGAAGGCGATCAACCAATGCACAGACATTCAATCATGTTACACAAACAATATAGTCATACATAATTCTGTTGTCATTATTATTAAAGTGACCTGGCAATCAATGTCTCATACAACAAACAGTTCCCATAAACCCATATAATACACTCAATTTATTATCTTTTATTTATGGTTCTCTAAGTTACAAGCACAAACAATGTAATTAGACTGAGTTACTCACCTACTCATGTTTGTCAATTGTAGTAGTTGTTAGGAAAATCCTCACAAGTATCCAAGTCACCTATTGAGATGATTAATATATTCATCAATGTCACATAAACTACATGATTAAACTCCTATGAGTGTCTGAGTGTCATTTTTTGCTGCTGGGTTTTCGTTATATTACTATATTGGTTCTTTGGAGATCTTATGATGATCAAGTATTGGTTCATATTTATATTCAAGATGTTTGTCTTGATCTTGTTTGATACTTATATCTATCAATCGGGTATTCGAGAATTAGACATTTAGTTACTTCATTTTTGTAGTTATTATTGTTATGTTTGTATTGTTCCTTATTTGACTTAGTGTAGTAACTTGTATTTATTTATTATTTCTTAGAACTATCAGTTTTCTTTCAATTTATTTGATATAATTTTCTTGTAATGTAAAGATATCCCTATATTCATGAATTTAGACTATTTAAATTTCCATTGTTATCAATTTGTTTATAAGTGTCCATTTAAATAAATACTTGGTAATTATTAAACTTATAACTTTTCTTGTAAAACTGATTAAATACATCCATAATGATAATAAATTTAGTAACATAAAGATTTGATAAATTTAAGAATTATTTTCAAAAATATCAATAATATTTTCTTTTTGGCTGAATAATAGTAACAACAACAACAACAACAACAACAACAACAACAATTACAGTAATAATAATAATAATAGTAATAATAATAATTATGGTAATGATAATAATAACAATCGAGTTTAACGATAATAATAATAATAATAATGATTTTAATAATAATAATAATAATAATAATAATAATAATAATAATAATATTCATCATATTAATCCTTACCCATTAAAGTTAATATTAGTAGTAATATTACCAAAATAGTTTTTAGCTTTTGGGTTTTAATTATGAATATTAAATATAATAATATCTAAAAATGATAATTCCAGAAATATTATTAATTCAAGTATTTTTAATGGTATTAGAAATATTAACAACTATAATTTGTAAAACTCTATGAATTTTAATTAAATTATTAATAGTGATTTTATATCACTAATAATCCTTTCAAGACATTGTTAATATCAATAATACATGATACTTATATCAATATCACCACATAATATCATAGTATATTACTTAAATGTTATATATATTTGATAACACAAAAAATTTTTAGTTTTAATTTCAATATTCAATAATTTCAACATTATATAACTAACAAATGATAATACTCTTAATAATACATGAAATAAATAAATAAAAGTAATAATAGTACTAAAAATATTTATAATATTTATTATTATATTATTTAGTTTAATTATTTTAGGTTTTTAAATTTTTTTTTTAAATAAAAGATGTCGAGAGCTACACGGGGTGGAACATGCTCGTGTTCCTCTAGTGTTCATCTAGGGAAGACACTGTTCATCGTCTTCCTCAATGAGCTCGGCCATTTTTAGCCGATTTCTGACGTTACAATCCTCTCCAAATGATTCATATGAGTTTCTATAATGTTTTTCTACACAAATATCAAATTAAAACATCAAAACATCAACATGACTCTTGGTTTTCGTTTTGATCAAAGTAGTGTAACTAGGGTTTTTGAATTTTACCTTACCTCATTACCAACTCAAGCATTTTTCATGTTATTTATTTCTTTGATTCGAACTGGGATGTTTTGGACAAGTTGATTTCTATTCTTTGGTCGATTTGATTGCTAATTAGGTGCTTGTTTGATTTGGAAACTTTGAGAATAAGTGAGGGTTGTTTGCTTGTCCATTATGAGCTATAAACACACTCACACACACACACATATATATATAGAGAGAGAGAGAGAGGAAGAATGAAGATGGTTTTCCTTCGATGAATGCATTCGATTGTTCCACATTTGTACATTGTTTCATTCAGTTGTTTTGGTATCATTAATGAGGGAGCTGAGGTGGCAATGTTTGATTTGTTGGTGAGTTGATTTGGTTGACCTTTTGTGCACAATTTGGAGGATTTTTCATGCAATTTCGATTCTCAACTTTCAAGACAATCCAAACCCTATGTTTATACAACTTGAAACAGATCCTGATATGTATATATATATATATATATATTACTAATAATTAGATAGTATTTTTCTATATTTTTGGGTAGTTTATTAAGTTAATCGAGTACAAATTAGCGAATATTTGAGATTTTTTGTCCAAAATATTTTTATAGGATTCTACAGAATGTTTAGGTTATCAAACGATATAACTTTAAGTTTTAAATTTACGCGATTAATTGTTTTTAGAATTTTATCTCCTGCGATTAAGGTTTCCTAAGCTTATTAGGTTAATTTTTGTTTTAGGCTCTAATAGCTTAAGAAAACCCTAATTAGAACAATGGTGTGACTGAAATAATTATTTGGAGTCTAGATCTTTAGTTATGTATCTATTTATATTTTTATTGTGTATTTATAATCCTAACGGTTTATCTTTAGGTAATCCTTTCCCATCTATAAGCGTAGTTGGTTAATTACTCATTGTTGCATTTGATATATTAGCCAAGTTATCTATATATCTTAGGTTTTCGATACCTGCTATGAAATCTTATTAGTAGTGTTTAGTACTATATAAGAATCTTGAATTTAGGGTTTAAATCCATGTATAGGCTCATTACTACTCATTGTTCTAGTTTCAAGTCTTGGTTGAGTTCAATAGTAGTCATTTAATCTCTATATTTATATTTTTCTATCTAGTCCATTTGTATGAGAAGTTTCGGGGTTTGAAAATTTGGGTTTTCTTTAATCATATCGTGAATTATCAGTTCAAGATACGAAATCTCATTTTTGGTATCAATTAGGTTCAAAGAAGTTCTTTATTTAGCTTTCAAATCCTAATCCAATCAAATTCAAGTCATTGATCTATTCTTAGGTTTTTGTTGAATTCTAGGTTTACTAACTAGTTTATACTTTCTATTTTAAAGTCATGTACTAATGTGAAAAATTTTTGGGGTTTACACTTCCATTAATCAAACAATTCAAACTCTACATTAGGGTTAGGGTTCCTCAAGACCTAGGCCATAAAGATCTAAGTTTCCATATGAAGATAATTACAATGATAAAACGTGGAAAGATAGTTAGAAGACATGATCACAACCCTTAAAAGCAAAGTCTTGTGATCTCTCTAATAGCTCTGGTTTTTCTCTCTTTTAAGGTGTCGTTTCTCTTCCAAGGTTTTCTAAATATAAAATCGAATGCTTGAAATGGCGAGCGAAGGCCTATATTTATAGGTAAAAGGAAAATAACTCATATGCAAACAATCTACACGGCTTGTGTTTGATGCCGTGTTAAATGGAAAAGATCGAATCTTCTCAACATGAAGGCTACATGACCCTGATCACAGCTTGTGTTTAGAGGTCGTGTACTTTGAAAATTGCTATTGCCCAATTTTGATCTCGTACATGAGTATCCCACATGGCTTGTGTTTGTTCCTTACGTATTCTAGAAACACTTGATCCATTTTCGTCTCTAACACCATTATTCAACACAGCTTATATTGAAAGCCATGTATGTTGTAGATCTTCCAAATCTTTATTTCTTCATCAAGGTCTTCCTTAACTCATCCAAAAGTCTTTATTAATTGTCATCATCTTCTTTCATTCTTGAAATTAATAATTTAACTAAATAAGTATCCATTTTCTTAATGATTCACATAAAATCTATAAAATGTCATATCTTATCAAACTTCCCCACACTTAACTATTTGTTTGTCCTCAAGCAAACAAATTAAGGACAAAATCAAAATCATCCATCGTCAATCATACTCAAAATTTTATCAGAAAATTCAATTCAACTTAGCATTCATTCAATTCCGATAGTGATTGATTAGTGCTACTGCTCAAACCTACCATAATTGTACTTGTACTTGGCATACTAAAGTTAAATTTTTAAGATTAATCCAAGTAAATTAAACTATTGCCCTTGCCATTTAATAATCGCTTCAAAGTCAAACAAAGCAAAAGCAGCTTTATTACATCTCACCACTTATCAGGAAGCATATAAACCGTTCAACTACCTCTTTAAGCACAACAACATAGAATGAAGGTATATGGTATCCATTATTCCCGTAGAATTTTCTTCTTTTGATAAATCTGTCTTCAGAGGGACAGGTTTTAGCCTGCATCTTTTCATTTTTCCTCTGGATAGTTTTTACCCGCTTCTTTTCAGCTTCATTTGTTTTTTTTTTTTTTAAATCAATTAAGTATAAAAAGTTTGTATAGTCAATAGCGGGGTCAGACTTCGCTCTTCTAAGGGACCAAATCTCGCCCATATTAACTAAGCTTTTAATATTCAGTTTAGCTCAACAATTGATTAAATTGAAAGAGATTATTTCAAGAAGAATCACTAAGTGATCAATTTCATATACTCCTTTCACTAAAGGTTAGAAGGGCTCTCAAAGTTTTTGAAAAGTAAATATACTAGCTGATAAGCTTAGAAACATAACCATTTAGCTTTATACTAAGGACTTCGATCCCTTCCATAACTCTAGAATTAGTCATTAAATAGCAATTAAATATACCTCACCTAAATTTCATCCTAAAACTTTAATTAAGCATACTAAATTTAAAATAGGTGAGTAAGGCAAATCAAATCACTTTCACTTTAACAATTAAATACTAAATCATAATTTAATGAGTACAATTTTAGGATTTTCAATTTTTTTTTTCAAATTTTCATGTCCATTAAGTGGGGGACTTTTGAACATAAGTGCATACAAACAATATGAGCATGAACCAAATCCTAAATCTTTCTTATGTATCCCTTCCCCACACCTAAAACGAGACATTGTCCCTAATGCCTACTATATCAAATCAACTCAAGGAAAAAGAAACAAAAGAAAGATAGGAAAAACTAAAAAGAAAAGGAAACTGAAACTTCCTCGGTTTATGTTTTAAGATGATCACATCATTAATAAACGAAGAGAGCATGCATGTAGAACCAAAGCTTAAAAACTTCTCAAGACTTGAGAACCCTATTGAAGCTCAAGCTATAGAAAAAGAAAATAAAAAGAAACTAGAAAGCTAAACATAGTTAGACTATCCTTAATATTCTTCCAAAAGATTCCTCAAAAGAAGAGCACAGAATCTGCTCTTTAAGATTAGCAAATGGCAACACAGCCAATGGTCTTTAAAAGAAAATACAGTCCATCAAAGTCAATGATAAGTCATTTTTACTCTATATTTTTCATAGGATTTTGAGCTTAATTTACTAAGAATTTTTTATAAAATCATGCAAAAAATTATATTTTTGATAAATAATGTTGGTTTAAAGCTTTTAGAATCAAATAAAGAGTAATCAGGTGTTTTAATTCAAATTTGGAGAAAAAACAACAATTAAAGTCAAGAATGCAGAAGTCGAGCCCTATAAAGTCACATCGAGGCTAAACAAAGAAAGAAGACAGCAAAAATTAGTCTATCGAGCTTCAACTGCGAGCCTTCAGCATGACCCTCGACTTCAGTCGAAGCGATCAAGCGTCATAATAAAGAAAATACATTGTCGAGCCTCAAAGTTGAGCCCAAATCTCGAACCTCGACAATTGTGTTGAACAGACCAATTCTTCATCAGAATTAGCTCGAGCCTCAACAATACAACCCTCGACTCTCTCAATTTTACCCTCGGCAAAGTAATAGACAAAAACGTACAGTTTACTAAGGAATTTCCTAAAGTCGAGCCTGATTTTGCTTAATACGAGTCTCAATCAACTAATCACACGCAACCCTCGATGAGTGTTTTCACAGATCTTATGCGCACGTGGAAAGTTATCAAATTTTGTTAGAAAGAATCTACCAAATCTGCCATGTGTCAATAAAGTAGGCCATGCTTTCTGTACCTAGTAGTCTATAAATAAACATGCAAGCATATGTTGTAAAGTATGTACCAACAATATAAATCAATATTAACGTAGAGTAGATTTCTAAAGGATTCTTAGGTAAAAGAATTTCTATTTCTTTTTACTTTAGAATTTCTTCTATTTTTTAGGTAAAATCAATTTAACCCAATGTTTGTAATTTCTATGAATTTTTGAGCAATTAATTGATTAATTTTTTGAATTTTTTTTTCTTCTAATTTATGCTTATTTTGATAATCATGGAGAAATAAACTCCTCTAGCTTAGAGATATGAATCCAAATCCTGATTCAATTTGATTTCAAATGCGTTTTCAAGTAAATTTCATTGGGTGTTTGTAATTAGTAACTTAAGCTTAACTTGTGGTTTTTAAAGAAATGGTACACTCTTTTAGATCCACAACTGATTTCAATTGAATAGATCGAGAGATCATTCAATTGAATGGTGGTTGCTAATGAAGTTAATCCTAACTACCTCTTGCCGAGGAATAGGTGAAGACTTTCTGTCACTTGTTTTAAAAATTCATTGAATTGTCTTTTCAAAAAAATGGATTCATATTCTTTATGCGAGTCTAATTGAAGCTTCAGATTACTGGTTTTAGTTAGATCTAAAACTACTAACTGTGAGAGAAGATTTTGTTTAAATTAAAGAATCTGGCTTTATAAACACACCATTCAAACAGCTTTTAAGAAGTTTGTTGTTCTTAAGAAATCATTCTAATAAAGAATTAATGAAGTAACTCTGAGCTACTATTTCATAGAATTTACAGGCTTATTTCTCATTTTACCTATCAAACATTTGTGAATATTTGTAACCTTTCTTTGGACTAGAAATTAATGAGATGAGAGCATACTAGCTGTCAACCAGTCTTGGGACTGACCTAAATCATTATCTATGTATATTTGATGGTTCGCTTGCCTATGAGACCATTAGTTATTGAATTGTTTAAAAAACAATTTATAAATTTGAAAAACTTGTTCAATTATCAGTGAGATTGAAATTAATTTCCCACTAAGTTTTCAGGCACGCTACTAGGGAAATGGTGATGGATTCAATTTTGAAGCCCAAAAGGCAATAATGGAACTTGATTTTCATTTGTTGTTCTAGCTGCTTTTTATATTTTTGTTAGAATAACCATCAAGTTTTCTGCAGTTTTTTGTTTGTGTTTGCAATTTGGTTGTTTTGTTTTAGAATAGGGCAAATATGCATTTCTTATGTCAACATTGGAGGATGCCTTGAGACAACAATAGGAAGGGTTTCTTTTCATCAACCGATGGTAACCAGTATCTTCCAGAGATGTGCCATCAACATTTTGCCAGCAGATACTCCAATGGAGTATCCATAGTTTGAGAAGAGCTTTTCCTTGCCCTTTGTTGTTGCTAGAACTGGTAGAGTAGCAACCTTTGGAGTTCTTTCCTCACCTTCAGAGGAGTTATTATAAAAGGGAAGATTAGTGGGAGGAGGCCTCATCCATTGAGCAATACTCTACAAAAAAATCAATAATGTAAGTAAGAAATTTCTTTGCTCTGTTTTGCTCCATCCTTATCTCTATCTCCATCTCCATTTGATCTAACCGCTTGTCAATAGCAGATGGTGCTTGAGAAGTAGAAGCACCTGGAAAATTGAATTGTCGGGATGGAGGAGGTGTAGATTACACCCTTTTTGGAGTATGGATCAGCTTTTTCCAAGCCCCATCTAGCAAAAGGTCATCGTTAACCTAGCAATATGTATACAAGGCCTCCAACGGCAGGTTCCTTAAAAATGTCCATCCCTTGTAGCAATTTTGATGAATCCACCATAGTAGATAACCTTTGAATGTGATCAGAGGCTTTTAGGGATGGACGTAATGAGCCGGCTCAACTCCTATATTAATTTTATAGCAAGTTGCAATGCTATATATGATGAAAAGCTCGAAGTTGTTCACTACTCTTGTACTACTCTTCCTAACACCAATGGTATTAGCCAGCATCCAATGCACTCCCTGTAATTAATATTCTCAATAGAGGACATCTTAGATTTGGAAAGAAAATATTCAACATCCTAGTCACATATCACCTTCTAATGCCCCAGCTTTGTAACTCCAAGGGACCAATTATTTGACAAACTTGCAACTCCTTAGTTTAGATATACTTTACACTATACAGCCCCATGTACACACAAAATATAGCCAAAAACATCCTATGATACTTACCATAGGCTTGAAAAGATATAAAACTATTTACCCCCTTCGAGTAATCCTTGTCCTCAAGATTTAGAGTAAAGAGTACCTCTATAGTAATATCCTTCTAAGCCGAGGTGCGAATGTCAAACAGAGTTTCGCATGGGTTAATAGCGAAGAGCTATTTAATATCTGTTTCAATACCATAGCCCCTCAAGATTGCCCAATCAACGTACTTATGCACACCAAATGGCTTACCAAGTAACTTTTCTTTTCTCTTCTTATTCTAAGATTTTTCTAAAACATTTTTGTAGTAAATCTCTGAATCAGCATTCTCCTGTTGTATTTTCCGTTTCTTCTTTGAAGGTTGATATTTGGCCTTTGAAGAGGGTGTAGGGTCCCTTGAACTACTATGCTCAGGCTTTGTCTTGGTAGAAGAAGTGGGCCTCTTAGAGGTTAAAGGTTCCTAGGAAGGAGAGGGGTTTTTGATGCAGATTTTTTATGACCTATAATTACAACAAAAGAAAATCAGAATGTGATTAAATCTAGTATATATCAGCATCACAAGTGTTGTAGTTAAGCATGAGTGTAATGTGTATATAAGCATGACATCCTAAACTTCACAACCATCCTACATAGCTTATGTAATATGGTTGTGTATAAGCATGAAGTGAGAGAATTTGAATCCAACACAAGCACGCGAAAATGGTCGTGTATAAGCTCGTTTACAAATTTATAATAGATTATGAATAGGATAGTTATTCAAAAAAACTATTGAATTGTATTTCATATAGCAAACATCATGATAATCCCAAATCCCAATTTTTCTTCTTTTGAAACCCTAGATATCACGATTGGGATGATTCATGCAAGGAATCTTGATAAAACATGTATAACGACATCAAGAAATAGACTAATTGCATGAAAAATAGCAAAGCGCCAATTTATATTATAAGTGAAATCCGATGATGAACCCTAGCTTCCTTTAAAATCGACGCGAAACTGTATAATGCAGGTCATCAAATAGCAAAATATCTTCATGCATGTGATGTACCAGAAGTTAGATACAGTCAGTGATATAAGGCATAAGAATTACAAGAACCCAAAAATTTCGAGAACTACATGTTTTAAGAATCGTGATGCAAAACGCAAATCCAAGGAACAAAAAGAATCTATGGTAAATAAAGTAGACAAGAAGAAGAGAGTACGTACCTTAGATTCTTAGGTGTTCCAAAATGAGTGAATGAACATTTGGTGGAGTATGTCGTAGTTAGAGTGTAGAGAGGAAGGGGAAAAAACTATTGTGATGAGTGAGGGGTTGTAAGAGAACAAATGTGTGGTGGAATTTGGAACTCTTTATATGGGGTGTGGCTAAGGTATACATGACCTTATGTACATAGGTTGTGTTTGAAGGTCATGTAGAACTCCAAAGTGACCGGAATGCTCTCATAAAGTACACGAGCATCATACAAGGCTATGTTCGAAGCCTATGCATGATTAAAATTTTGACCCGAGAGCTCCTGGAAAGCGCATAGCTTTGCACACAAGCTGTGTACTTATTGTAGTGTTGACTTAAATTTTTCCATAGAAACATTTTGGTGTAAATTGAACAAATACGAACAAAAGTTATTGTTCGAAAGCAATTTATTGCATGAAAAACTTACCTCATTACACCTAAAACAAGTACCTTAAACACAATATTAGATGAATCTTCCCTATACCTTGAGCATGAAAATCATTGCTAAACCAAGGAATTTAGAAACACTCCTACAAAATTATAAAACCTAACACTAAGGATAGTGAAGAAACAACTAAGAAAAGAAAAAAAAAAAAAAAAGAAACCTACATAAGTTAGACATGGGCTGCCTCCCTTGAAGTGCTTTATTTAATGTCATAAGCTCGATGTCCTTCTTATTGCTTGATAAAAAATCTAGTGAATGGAGCCGAAGCTCCTCATGCGCCACCTATTCATATTCAGTTCCCAAGTAAAGCATCAAACACTGACCATTTACTTTAAAAGTCCCATTCTCTGGATGCCTTATGTAATCCCCTAATTTCTCATAATCTAGTTTTTAATAAATACTAAAAATATAATATAAATTTTTAAAGAATGGTTAAAACGAGTAACAAAAATCACTCCAAAATTTTTTCGCGATTTAAAAATATTAAAATAAGAACAAGTTTGGTTATAATTAGAAATATTAGAATCATATAATAAAGTTTTTGAAATATAAACTATGATTCTTACGACCTTAAATAATTCATGAACAACAATAAATATATGTTAACTATAAATTCTTAAATTCTTTTTCATTAAGCTTAATACTTATAAAATAAACTCTACGCTAATTAAATAATGATACAATGATATTCAAGACTATTTTGAATATTTATTTCCATGAAACAATACTAGACAAAAATAGTTTGTTACTAATAAATTAGTATAAATAACTCAATTACAGAAAAAGGAAATATTCTATAACAAGAAATAACAATTTAACAAGCAATCATAATTAACTTTAAATGTCAGTTATGATAAGAGACGATTAAATTCTAGAACTTACTAGTTATAAAAAATACCCTTTAAAGATGAATTATTAGAATTACATAATACATGATAAAGATTAAAGACTAAAATTCTGATCTAATTTAGTAACTTATAATTAGTAAAAAGAACTAAGTAACAATATAAAATTAAAATTAAATTTCTAGTCTAATAAAAAGTCTAGAATAAATTTATAAATAGAAATGATTTCATATGTAATTTCAAATCTTAAAAATTTATAATAAAGTCAAATTGAGGGTAATATAATTATTAATTTATCAAAATACCACGAAAACAAAACTTTCAAACAGATAAAATATAATTTACGATAGCAGGTATAAAAACAGAAAAGTAAAAGTATTAAACTAAAGATTCTATGTATACTATCGTATTCAGAATATTTAATATCGTTAATATGTAAATTTTTATCTAAAAATATTATCAAATCAGTATTTATCATACGTGTCATTTAGATCCACAAAATTAATTTTTTCATCAATTTATATTTTTCCCCACTCCTTACATATTTATTGGTTATAATTTATCATCTTCTTTTTGTTTTTATATTTCCCCACATCCTAACTCGCTTGCATTTTTTTTTTTTCTTCTTTGTTTTGTTTTGTTTTGTTTTGTTTTATTACGTATTACGTATTGGATTTGCAATTTGAACTCTCCTCTAGACGCGAACAAGATTCCAACAAAAAGCGAAAATTCAAACACATATATACAAATCTTTAATAGAAGTTCTATGTATACTATAGTGTTTAGAATATTTAACACGACTATGGAACTTCTCATCTAAAATATTACTAAATCAATATTTAACATACGTATCATTTAAACCCGCAAAATTAATTTTTTTCACAAATTTATATTTTTACTCTTTCCTTATAAGGTTATAAATTCATTATCTTATCTTTATTTTTTATTTATATATATCTTAAACCTAAAATAATTATCAACTAGTAAATATATATTACTTTTCCCAGAAACTGCGGTTGGAAGTGCTTAAAATTACAAAGAGAATTTTTTTGATATGCCCCAGCCGTAATATGTGCCCAACTTGCTCAATAATTGATGAAGTTTGTCAATGATTTATACACACACACCAACCAAATGCCACCAGCACAAACATACACAATCAAAATATCAAAACAACACATAAACACATGCATGAAACCAGAAAATTCGGTGGAAAAATTTCACTCACCACCGCCATCTTCATCCTCTCTTTTCTTATATATACACAACAATACACACACAAACAAGAGGATAATTTTGCAACCAAAAACTCTCCGCAACAGCTCTTCAAACACACACATGCAGCACCTCCAGAGCACACACACAAACAAACTCCATTAAAGCTTAGTTAAAGCTTGGGACAAGAAAAACTACGGTACGTTAAATTCGTTTTAAATCAAAACTATATTAAAACAATGTTCTAAATGATGTTATGATGATATTAGGATCATAACCAACACCAAGAAAAGTCCAGAAATGGTTACATAAAGCTCCAAGCAAGGTAAATTTGAAAACCTTAATACACCATGCAAATTCGAAATTCTTGAATCATGGGGTTATTTAGATGTTTTGAGTTGATATATGTGTAGAAATATCATGTATGAATGCTTAGGAATGATTTAGAATGAATTTGGACGTATAAAATGATGCAAAATCGGACTTGAACCAAGGTTGAAGATGATGAATAGTACCTCTGGTACTGTTCACGTGAATAGTAAGACGAATTTTGCAGAAAATTAAAAAATAATTTGGTTAATTCTGGTTGGTTGAAAATCTATTAAAATATATATTTATTTTATTCTAAAGTGAAGTTTATTTTTTATAATTTTTGGAATTATTTTTATTAATATATAGTTATTTAAGTATATGTATAAGTAAATACTTTAGCATTATTGAAAATATAGAAATATAATTTTTAATTTTGGTTAGATAAATTAATTAATATTATTTATTTATTAATTCTGGAATATTACTAATTTTTTAAAATTAATATTGATATTAGTTTTATTAGTATAAGCTAAACAAGATATAGAAAATTAGTATATGTTTTAGTAATGTGAAAAGTTTAAAAAAAATTAATATTTTTATCAATTACGAATTTATTTATAAAATTACTAATATACATAATATTATATCAACAATACATTCATAATAATATAATAATAATAAATAACTAAATATATATATATAAAATCTGGGACGTTATATCCCTGTACCGTAGTTACCTAATAATAATAATAATAATAATAATAATAATAATAAATAATAATACTAGTAGTAGTAGTAATAGTAATTGATAAAATTAATTATTTCAAATTAAAATTTTTATAATTATAAATATTCCATAATTTATGTTTTAGCTAAAGATAATAGAAATATAACTTGAAATACTTATGTTATTAATGAAATGATATATAAAAATAAATAAATAAATATTTTGATATACTTTATCATTAAAATTTATTTTCGTAACCAATATTATCGCTTATATTATTACTAATATCACTAATGTTGTTAGTAGTAATATTAAAATTATTATTAAGATTATTGATATTATCTAAATTGGTATTATTGATTTTGTTACTAAAACTATTAAATTGTTTTTTTGCAATTAAAATTATTTTTACTATTAGTGGTAATATTAAACTAATATAATCACCATTATCTTTGATACTGGTATTACTACTACTTTTATGACTATCACTAATACTAAGATTAGTAGATTATATAAATAAAAGTACTAAATATAAAAGACAGATAAGGTTGAGAGATAAATGTTTAATAAATAAAAATCTTCTATATAAGGCGATAGAACTTAAAGAAAAGTAAACCCCTTAAATAAAAACATAGATAACAATTAAAGATCAAGAGAAGCAAAATGAAAATAAATAACAAATAAATATTCCTTACTATAAAGGTTAGAACCTTAAAAAGTCCTTAGAATAATAGAAACTTATATCAAATATAGAATATTTAGGTATTCACAAGAATTAGATTAAATTAATAGACACCGTAATAATTAAGTTTAATTTAAAATTAGGTGATTAAGTTAACACTTAATTTTAGGAAGACTTCTCTTACAGGAATAATCGTACAATAATAAATATATGTTATTTCATTCCATAGGAATATAAATCGGTTCTCGGACTACCAGTAGTTATTACAGCGATATAGCGAGGACACAGGTGAGGGACTTTGACCTTATCATATTGTTTGTGCTTTGTAGTTAGTTGCATTGATAATAACATATCAAACTGAATTGCATGTGGGGTTGGGTAAATTGCATGCTGCTTGGTGTATGTATGATTGCCAAAACACCTTATTATAATTAACAATTTTATTGTATGATAATTACTGTATGAAGCATGTTGATATTGTTTGTGAATTGTATGATCACCTTAAACCTGACTAAAAGCTTTTGACACTATAAAAGAAAATGATCATGCATTACACGATTTGCATAAATAGCATTTGAGCAAGTGGCAGCCTACTACGTGTTAGTATTTCGGCCCTCTGATAATGCTTGGTTGACCTAAGCTAAAAGCTATTAGATCAACGCAAGGTTACCTTTGAGCTGTCGGTACTATAGGAACTAAATGGTAAACGAAGGACGCCGCTTATAGTATCGCTTTGAAAGGACTAACACTTAGTGGAGTTTCTAAAGCAGAAAACAGGAAATGAGAGATTTAAAATATGGTTAAATTAAAGAGATAATTAAAGTGAGTATTGCTGTATTCCTGTATGCTTAGTCTCCTGGGTAGGTGGGCCATAGCATTGTGATCCTTCAACCCCGATGAGAGGGCGTAAATCTCCATCCTGCTTTGGATTCTAGATCATCCAAGCTTGTAATGTACATATGATTGATTGTTACATTGCATATGATTGGTAATTATACTTGTTTGTTTATTGTTTGATGTGTGGTTTGGTCAGGTTATCTCACTGAGCCGTGGTTCCCTCACCCCCCAACAGTCTTTGTGCAGGTATAACGTTAGCTGGGATTGGGTTAAGCATAAGTGAAGAGTGTTACATCAAAAGACCTTGCTGAAGATAGTTTCATAGATTATATTGGTCTCAAAGAACAAATTAGATAAATGGCATAATTGATTAAGATCTTGTATTTTATAGGTTCGATCTCAATTTCATTATTTGGTACGGGATACCGATTCTCTGCGGTTCTGGCAAACTAAGGAAAATCGGAATCCTTAGTATTTATATAATATATTGGTATGACTACATTACATGTAACAATTATAAGATAGAGTCTTGTAATATCTGACTTGCAAGACGGTTCTCATATTACGGGTGCACACGTGGTATGATGACTACAGGATGATACTACTAGGCCCTATTTTGGGGCATGACACCCTAATTCAACAGCCCCATGTGGAAAGACTTTTTTACTAGGAAAGGTCCGGACCATCTTGATTTCAATTTTCCCGAAAAAAGCCTTAATCAAGAATTAAGCAAAAGGACTTGGTCACCTTCCTTGAATTGTTTTAGATAACGGATTCGCTTATCATAGTATAGCTTTGTTCTCTCCTTGTAAATCCGCATGTTTTCATAAGTAATCCGTCTCCACTCATCCACTTCATTAAGCTAAAGTTTCCTTCTCACACTGGAGAATTCTAAGTCGAAATTGACTTGTTTTATAGCCCAATAGGCCTTGTGCTCAATTTTCACCTACAAGTGACAAGACTTTCCATAAACAAGATGGTATGGTGTGGTTCCCAATGGTGTCTTATAAGCAATCATGTATGCCCGCAATGCATCATCAAGTTTTTTTGCCCAATCCTTCCTGTGATGCTCCACCGACTTCTCTAATATCCTCTTTAAGCCGTAACTTGAAACCTTAAGTTGCCCGTTGGTTTTGGGGTGATATGGTGTTGCAATCCTATGAGTGACACCATATCTTTTCAACACCTTCTCCAACTGAGAGTTGCAAAAATGTGTTCCCCTATCACTTGTAATGACTCTAGGGGTTCCAAACCTTGATAATAGCCTTGGGGGAGGACTTTAGCAGGTAATTAGCGAAATTTACAAACCAAGGAATTTTAGAATTTCTTACCTTAGATACTACATACAGTTGTTCCTCGAGAAATTCATTATTGATGTCTTCTTCCTTTAATTCCTCCAAATTGGGATTCTCCAACCGAGACAAACGATCAATTGCTAGGTTCTCTAATCCCTTTTTGTCTCGGATCTCAAATCAAACTCTTGTAGAAGGAGGATCCAGCGGATAAGGTGTGGCTTCGCATCTATTTTAAATAAAATAAATTTAAGAGCAGAGTGGTCAATATAAGCGATTACCTTAGATAGAACCAGATAAGGTTGGAATTTGTTGAAGGCAAACACCATAGCCAATAACTCCTTCTAAGTGGCAGTGTAATTATCCTGAGTGCTATTTAGAGTCTTGCTGGCGTAGTAGATGGGTTGCAAATTTTTTTCCCTTCGCTGACCCAAAACTGCCCCAACTACAAAATCACTCGCGTCACACAATAATTCAAATGGTAAGCTCCAATCAGGAGCTATCATAATTGGTGCGTTGGTAAGCTTCTCCTTAAGGAGGTTGAATGCATCAAGACATTCTTAGCTAAACCCAAACTGCACATCTTTCTCCAATAGCCTTGTCAAAGGTCGAGCTATCTTAGAAAAATCCTTGATAAACCTCTTGTAAAAAGCTTGCATGACCGAGGAAACTGCGAATTGCCTTAACTAATGATGGAGAGAGGAGTTTGGCAATGATCTCAACTTTTGCCTAATCCACTTCTATACCCTTATAAGAAACTTTATGTTCGAGAACTATACCTTCCTTATACGTGAAGTGGCATTTCTCCCAATTAAGCACTAAGTTAGTTTGCTCATAACAAATCAAAACATGTTCTAAATTCTTAAGGCAATCACTGAATGAATCACCAAAGAAAGAAGAATTATCCATGAACATCTCCATAATGTTTTCCACCACATCATCAAATATGGCCAACATGTACTTTTGGAAAGTGGTTGGTGCATCACAAAGCCCAAAGGGCATCCTCCTATAGGCATAAGTGCCATAAAGACAAGTGAACGTTGTTTTCTTCTAATCTTCAGAAGCAATCGGTATCTAGAAGTAACCTAACATGCTGTCCAAATAGCAATAAAACATATGATCTGCAAGCCTTTCCAGCATCTGATCAATGAAAGGCAAAGGGAAATGGTCCTTGTGAGTAGCTTCATTCAATCTTTTATAATCTATGCATACTCGCCATCCTATTACTGTCCTTATTGGAATCAACTCATTTCTTTTGTTTAGGACCACAATCATCTCCCCTTTTTTGGTACAACCTGTATTGAAATTACTGAAGAACTATTAAAAATCGAGTAAATAAGCCCATCATCTAGAAGCTTGATTACTCCCTTCTTTACCACCTCCTTCATGTTCGAATTCAATCTCCTCTATGGCTGAACAATTGGTTTGAATCCATCTTCCAATAGGATCTTATGAGTATAGAAAAAGGGGTTGATACTCTTAATATCAGATGTCTTCCAAGCAATTGCTTGCTTATGCTCCTTGAGAACTACTAATAGTTGGCCCTTCTATTTACTATTCAAATTTGAGGCGATGATTACCGATAATTTAGGGTTTCTATCTAAAAATGCATATTCCAGATAGTCGGGTAGCTGCTTCATCTCTAATGCCGGTGGTTCTTCACTAGATGGATTCAATCTTGCCTCAGCTTCTATTGTTAATTCCTCGAACCCTTTTCTGCTTATAAATTCCTCTAGCTTCTCCAATTTAGCTATCATAGCTTGCACTGCAGTGTTCCTTGCTTCATTTTCTTCCAAACTATTCAAACACAACTCCAACACATCCTTGCATAGTATATCTGGCATACGACTAATCACAGAAGAATTAATAACATCAATACTAAAATAAGAATCATCAGTTACCATAGGTTGTTTCATTGCTACTTGAACCTTCATTGTGAGTTCCTCATCACCAACCCTGAGTGTCAATCTCCTATCACCTACATCAATGATGGCTCTGGCAGCGGCTAGGAAAGGTCTTCCTAGAATTAGAGGGATTTCCCCATCTTTATCCATCTTGAGTATCGCGAAATCTATAGGAAATATAAATTCCCCACTTTTACAAGAAAATCTTCAATGATTCCTTTGGGAAATTTAACCGATCGATTTGCTAATTGTAGACTTATTTTGGTAGGACGAAGTTCTCATAAACCCAGCTTTCTGAAGAATGAGTAGGGCATCAGATTGGTGCTTGCCCCTAAATCTACTAGAGCCTTTTCAACTGAAATTTCTCTACTAACACATAGAATTGTGAAACTTCTCGGATCCTTCAATTTGGTTGGCAGTCTGTTTTAAATTATAGTTGAACATTCAGCTCAGATTGTGGTAGTAGACACATCTTCAATTTTCTTCTTATTTGATAGTAACTCCTTAATAAATTTAGTGTACTTAGGCATATAAGAGAGTGCCTCTACAAAGGGTATATTGATTAAGCTCTAGAAACTTTCCAAACTGTTCCTTTTCTCGATCTTGATTAAGACGAGCTAGATAAGGAATTGGAGGTGTGTAGGCCTTTACTTCAAGAGTTTGCTTCTTATGTACCTGAACCTTCTTTTCCTTAGAATTCTGAATTGGTTCGCCCTCTGGTTCTTTCCTTTTTTTGGATTCCACTTCCTTCCCACTTCTCAGGCTTATAGCCTTTGCCTATTACCTTCAGATTCTATTATATATTGCTGGGAAGTGAACAATGTTGCCTTTCTAATAATATCTTGGCAAGTTGCCCAATCTGGTTCTCTATATTATGAATAAATTGTGTCATAAGTTCTTCCAAGCTAGGTTTATTTTCTTATGGAGGAGGTGGAGGAAGCTGTGGAGGTTGTTGAGGAGGTGGCAGTTGTGTCTTTTGGAATCTAGGTGCTAAGTAATTTGGCCTTTATACATTCTGATTGTTAGCATAGGAGAACTTAGGGTGATTTCTCTACCCTGGATTGTATGTATTCCCATATGTTGGTGATTGTGCCCTAGGCCAATTACTGTATATTGTCATTCATAAATATTTCTATCATATTGTTTGCATTTTACTTTATAATAGGATCGTGAATATAATTTAATCTAAATGTCCCTAGATGCTCATTATTATGGGAACAATAATGAATTAAATCTAGTATGAGGTTTGATTGATAATCATGAGATGTTTATTTGAATGGAGATACAAATCAAACTCATATACATATTAGAGAACTATGTACTGGACTGACCCAATATGAGATCACTACATGGATTTATGTCATAAGTGATTCTCAAAATAACAATGTCATCATATCTTAGACCTAAAATCACCATAGATTCCAACATGAGGAATATTGTGTTTTAACTCAATCAAACGTTATCTTAACCGGATAATTATAAAGGTTGAGATTGGCATAATGTAAATCATGTAGAGGAATTGAGTGATTGATGGGTTTGTCTCTCTCGTTGTGAGAGCGATATCTCTAGGCCCCTCGATAAGTGGGACTAAGAAATGCATGGCCGTGCTAAATGAATTGATAATGTGATTAATTTCATTTGTTTTTATCAGTTACTTAGAAATCGGAAATGATAAGATTGAATGATATAAGGATGACACTATCCATGTCTTATGTTCAATCTAGATATCATGTGACAAAAGATATAAAAGTTATAGATTAGATAAAAATCGGATCACGATCTTCACTTAATTTGGGTAAATAAAATATCTTGCTAGAGGCCACTTATGTTTTGTTGACTAAAATTGTTTTAAGTTAACTGCCAACATTAAGTGAACCTATAGGTTCACACACAAAAGAACGAGTCAAAAGGATCATGGACTAAATTTAATGTCTTATGGGAATAATAATTTATTATTATTATCAAGAATAATAATAAATTAAACGATCATGGACTAACTTTAATGTCTTGTAGGAATAATAATTTATTATTATTAAGAATAATAATAAATTATTACATTGTTATGTGTAAGAATTATATTTAAGAAATATTATCCCTAATTAGATTAAGGGACACTAATGTCATTACTCATGTGAGAATGACATTAGTATAAAAGGCACATGAAGAGATCTCATTAGGGTTAACAACTTATCCGTCAACATTAGACCGACAGAAAAAATCTGCAAACCCTAAAGAGTGAAGCACGAAGAGTTGTGTGTGAAAATCCCAATATCATCTAGAAATGTTCTAGATCACGCTAGCAAGTGAAGGATCCTTTTGAAAGTGCTCGTTTGTGTGGATACGTAGAGGTTATTGTGATTTTGCAGTACCTACAGACCCAATCTGCAAATTGATTTCAAGTTTTAAGCTTTTAGAGGTACGAAATCAAACTATTTGTTTTGTTTTAATCTAATCAATACACATGGATATAGGTTAGGGTTTTCTTTTTAATTCCACTGTGAAAGATTTGATCTTTATAATTTCAAAACCCTATGGAAACCCAACACCTTATGGGTTGTTTTGATATCTGCTTTGAGTTCCCACATAATCCACTTGCTCAAGTACTTCAATATAATAGTTCTCAGCACAAGAATTTCAAACTGAAGTTGGGGTGCTGGTTGATTCTTTGATTCCATCACTTGCTTGCTTAAAGCATCCATCTTTGCAAGTAGAGCAGTCATCATATCAACTTCACACATGCCAGCCACTTTTTGCTTTCCTTTATTGTTTCACCACTAATAATTATTCTTTGCCATATCTTTATATAATTTTAGTAACTCCTCAGGCGTCTTGGTATTTAAGGTACCGCCAGCTCTGGCATCTACCAACTAACGAGTGGTGGTATTGTGGCCATTGTAGAAAGTTTGTATTTGCACCCAGTTAGGCACATGATGGTGTAGGCATTTTCTCAGCAAAATCCTTCCATCTTTGCCATGCATCATAAAGTGTCTCTAAGTCCTGTTGACTGAATGATGAGATGCCATTCCTCAACTTAGCAATCTAGGAAGGTAGGAAATAATTGTCCATAAACTACTCAACCATGTCCCTCTAAGTGGTTATGGCCCTCGAACCCAACAATGATAGCCATTGCTTAGCTTGTCCTTTTAAGGAGAAGGAAAAATGGTGAAGTCTCACTACATCATTAGTGACCCCATTGTTCTTGAATGTCTCATAGATTTCCAAGAACTTCTGAGTGTGAGCATGTGGCTCTTCATCAGGTAGACCATCCAATTGACAGTACTGTTGCAGCATTTGGATCATCGCACTCTTAATCTCAAAATTATTAGCCGCAATAGGTGGTTTCAGAACAATTGGTCAAGTACCCTCAAGCGTAAGTCTAGCATAATCCAGATTGGTCTTTGAAACCTCTTTATTGTTACCAGCCATAACTGTGTTCTTAGTATCCACTATTTCTTCTTCAAAGACTAGTGCTCTGACAACGTCCCTTGCACTAGTCCTCAATCTTCTATGGAAAGTTCTATCGACTTTAGGATCTAAATCAAGCAATCTCGAAGATGAGCTCCTTGTCATGCACTGAAAAAGATTAGAGATTGGAGTTAGAGTTTCTTAAAATATGAGCAAGAAGAGAAAGAAGAATTTATCATGCAAAAGAAAAGTTAAACTAGTAGAATTTAGACGTTTCTAATTTGCAGGATCCCCAACAAGGTGTCAAAAACTTGATGGGTTTTACAACAATCAATCAAACTAAATTAAGACCCTATTCTTACTATGCGACTAATCCTTAGGCAAGTATCTATCAATTGTAATACCAAGGTAAGCACAGGAGTTGTTCCATGGATCTATAACTACTAGTACTCGCCCTTCATCTAATTTAACTAATCTAATTCAAATAAGAATGACTACTTAATATCTGATTAATAATTACCCCTAGATTAAGAGATTCACACCTTTAATTTATATATATATATATGCAATTAACAAGAAAACCCTAAATCTTGAATCACCACTAATCCTATTCACACTTCTACAAGATATTCATTAATGGATTTTTTAAGTTCTTGAACTACTGGAACCCTATATTCATCAATTTCTCTCTCAAGACAATTGAATCATATTCTATATGTTTAAAGGAAATTTCTTTCAATAATAGATTCATACAAAATTACATTATAGCTCATGATTCCTAAGAAAGAATAAATCTTGATGTAGGAAATTCATGCAACCTATATTTAGGATCACAATCAAATTCCTCTAACAATTCAAACTTTACATTGAGGTTAGGGTTCCTCAAGACATAGGCCATAAAGATCTAAGTTTCCATATGAAAATGATTGCAATAATAAAACATGGAAAGATAGATAGAAGACATGAATACAAACCTTAAAAGCGAAGTCTTGTGATCTCTCTAATAGCTCTGGATTTTTTCTATCTTTTGAAGTGTCGTTTCTCTTCTAGGGTTTTCTAAATATAAAAATGAATGCTTAAAACGGTGAGCCAAGGCCTATATTTATAGGACAAAGGAAAATAACTCATATATAGGCACTCTACACGGCTTGTGTTCGAGGCCGTGTTGAATGGAAAAGATTGAATCTTCTAGAGATGAACGTTACATGACCTCGATCATAGCTTATGTTCAAAGGTCATGTACTTTGAAAATCGCTACTGCCTAATTTTGATCTCTTACATGAGTGTTGATAGACATCAATTATTTGAGATATCAATGGTGGATTAAATAAAATTTAAACCTTAAGTTGTGCTTTTATTTAAGAATTGATACTTAATTCAACAATATTTTCATTTCAGGTAACTTTGGACTATAATAATACAATTTGGAATAAAGAGGACACAATTTTCTCAAAAAGCAACATTGAAGTTTATGAAATCACAGGCGAGAAGGGAAATCATTGAAGAACAGCAGAGATCATGCCCTTCCAGTTGCCCGTGATTGAGAGAAGCAGGAAAAAAATTCATCACAGCACAAACCCCCCTACTGGTCGCCTGTGATTGAGGCGAAGATGGGAAGAAATTTAGCACCGCAAGAATCTAGCTTTGTTGCTCGCTTGAGATTTGGAGATGGAAGAAGAAATTATTCAAGCAACAAGAATCACGTCTCAGTACTCGCCCGTGGTTGGATGTCTGGTTAGTCTGAAGTGTCATTTTCTTACATTTAATCGACGCATCGTTTCAGACAAAAAGACATACCTTATGCCAAGTGTTGTACTTTTTCACATCAAGTTTAGGGGAGAGATAAAAAAGATAGGACACCCATTAGAGAATTTATCATCATCATTATTATTCATTTTTAGTGGAGAGTATTGTACTAGTTCATAGAGATCCGAGAGGAATCTGTGTATGAGTGTATGTGAGTTTGTGTGAGAAAAAAATTCTAAAAGTGTTGTTGGAATTCCGAGAAGAACTCGAGAGAGATGATCGAAATCCAAGTGTTCGTATGTGTACAAACATCTACATTATTGTAATTAAAAGGGGATTTTTATTCTTCTTCTTATCTTATTCTTGTTTGTATGTTTTACTCTGTTATCATTATGTTTTATTCAAGTTTTTGTTCTTATCCCATCATGTGTTAGTAAATTAGGGTTTACAAACCGTATTAGCATGAACATGTGGTTAATATTGTAATTCTCTTGATAATTATTAGTTTTGGTGAAAGGAATTAAAGAATCTAGGGTTAATGTAGTGCATGACATTAACTTAGAATGTATTTCAGTAGACTATGTCGAGAGACAATTCTATTGAATAGATCTAATTCACTAAAATAACTTGCTTCTGATAATAGAGATATTAAAGGGAAAGTCACTGCATTTTTATAGGAATTGATAAAGTACTTAGTTGTCAGGTGGTCTTACTTGGCTGTTAATTAAGAGAGATTTTAGTTAACACAATTAAGATTAGGAGTAGGAAATTCCTGAGAAGGGTTCCTATAATTAAAGATTCCTAGTAGATGATAATCATGGGAGTAGACACTTGGCAGTTCATGTAATATGGTGGAGTAAATTTGTTGTGTCATACATTGTTGTTGAGTTTGTTTAGTTCGTTAAGTTGCTATGATATACTTAGATTAGTTTAGATTAATTATTTATTTATTTTCATTTCTTTCAATTCAACTTATTCGATTACTAGTAATAGGAATTTTGATTTAGTGCTTGTGCTTGAAACGTTCCCTGAGAAGATGACCTTATACACTACTCTATACTATTGATCGATAAGTATACTTGCCGTTCGTATCGAGTATAAGATAGAACATAGGATTATAATTTGTTAAACTCGAGACCGATCAAGTTTTTGGAGTCGTTGCTGGGGAACGACTTCAACATTAGGAAGATTAAAATTCCTGTGCATCTAGTGTTTACTTTTGTTTGTTTAAATATTTTGACAACTTATGCTGATATTGATTCATCTTTTGAATTGCAGTTTGCGACCCAAAATCATCCTACCAATCTAGTCAAATTTGATTCAGAACCTGCAAGGACATTGCATTAGAATTTAAGAAAGATCAAAAAGCATTCACCCACTAGAGTGAGAGATAATAGAACGGAATCATCTAATATGAGCACCGGAAATGACAATGTGTGTAAGCCCCTAGATTTTTCGATAATATTAGCAAACCCTAGAACCGGAAGTTAAAACGAAACCCTAAAGTTAACATAGTTATATGATTAGTTTAAGTGAATCTAGATTCGGCAATCCTGTGTTTTTAAACCCTAGAAAACGAAATTGAAATAATTGTGGAATATGGTTCGTAATAATATAGGAAAGCCTAAAAATATCATATTCGAATTTTTCTAGTGTCCCTCGGATCTGATCGGATCAGCTTTCGACAACCGTGCCCGTGCATCGAATAGCAAAAATATTCCGACAATACCAATAGATTCGTAAAAATATAAGGTTTTCAAAAATATCAGTTTTAGAATTTTTCGTAACTAAAAATAACAGATATAGCTTAATTACGCGTATTTTCTTTACTATCGGTATTTTATTGTCTAGTTATATTCATAGTACTTTTCTACTATTCATTACTATTCCTATCTCTACTTTTTCTTACACTCTACCATACTTATACCTTACATTTTACCTTCCCCATACAACTTTAATATATCTATACCTTACACATTATACTTTTTAATACAAAACAAAACAAAAAATAATTTCTTCCCCCTAGACCCAAAAAACGGTGCCCCCCATGCCTCTTTCCTCTCTTTTTTATTTCAATTTCAATTAATTTTAATTACACTAATTGCCACTCCAAAAATCTATATATACCCTCCCTCTTCCATTCTTTCACAAAAAAATTCATACTAAAACTCTCCCAAAATCACTCCACAAAATTCCTCCAAAACTCTCTCAAGTCTCTTCTTTTCTTTAGAAAACCAAACCCACTAATAATAAAACCCATTCATTTCTTCTTCAACCACACAATAAACTTAGGTAAGGTTTCTCATATTTCTCATCATGTTCATTAACTTAACATGAGTTTGTGTGTCTCTTAGACTCATTGAGTTAAAGAAGCAACAGTTTATTTTATGTTTGTTTTTGTTCATGTTTTATTCTTTTCTTATGTATTATGTTGTTATTGTTATTATTATTTGTTTCTAACCTAACTTATATAAGTATTATGTAATTATGTATATATTATTTATTTAGAGCATATAAGCTCATTTGTTATTTATTTATTTTCAAGTCTTGCAATTTATTTATTTACTTGTTTTATGCAACTATTATGACTAGTCTTTCTAGTCTTAGACTTGTCCATTTCAAGTCAAGACATTTTATTTCTTTGCTTTTCTTTTCTTTGAGGACTAGTATATTCTTAGTCCGGGATACCTTGATGAAGCTAAGGTTCCCAATACTTGACTTTTTTATGCTCTTATTTTATTTATGTTGTTTTTTTTTTTTTTCATAGTTACATATTATTCAATCATACATGAATATGTTGTTATTGTCTCAACCATAATACAAATGAGTTTTCTTAAGTAATAAAAGAATGAACTCTCTTTAAATATAAATTTTGTCACATAAGAAATTATTTTCCTTAAAAACTTGAATTTTTCTTAAACAAATATTTTTCTAAAGCTAGATAAGTTCGCTCAAGTTTTAGTAATAATATGTGGTTTTACCAAGAAATACATAAAGTAAAGTTATCACAAATTCTCTTTTCAAACTAATAGAATAAGAAAGATTCTTAAAATTAGTTCCTTGTTTAAACAAAGGATTTTTAAAAATCAATTGTCAAAGTTCTTATCAACATTTTAAAATACTAAAGTCTAGATAAGTTTTCGAAAATTAACTTATAAAGATCATTCTTTTAAAGTGGATCTAACCTTAGAAAAGCTATGAGACAATAACCATGAAGTATTAGAAAGATTATGTTTTCCAAAACATTAGAAACAAGGTAGTAGAAATTTAAAAGAGATTATTAAAACTACTTTTATTTAAGAAATGGAGTTAAAAGAAGGAGATGCTTACTTTTTGAGAAATTTTCTTAACAAACATAATTTCTTTACAAACTTAAGCTTATATCACTTTCAAACATATTGTACTCAAGAACATTGTTGAGACAGCACCACTAAATTATGCTTATGTTTGTGTATATATATATGTATTCAAGGGATTTTTCAACCATACATATATCTACATTTTTGTACAAAAGCCCTTGAGTGAAGAAAAGTTTGAAAACTCTAGTTTTGAAGTTTGGAAAATTCTTATCAAATCTGTACACTTCTATTCCGAGGATTAAATAACTTCTTTTGAGAAAAATAACCTTATAAATAGATAGATCTTTTTGAGTAGGTAGAAATCAGTATATAATATGCGAAATGCCGAGTTAAAATGAGCAAGTTATGCCTATTTTAAGTTGGAATTTCCATTCCATACGATTTTTACGAATTTTAAGATAGAAGTGTAGAGTTTGAATAGATCTTGGATGAAATACTCATGTTGGGTATTTCTTTTGTTTAGGTGTCGAGGATACGATCTTGTCTTCCCCGAGGATTAACGATTCTAGATCGCTATGGACGAGTGGGTTTCCTTTACGCTTATGTATTCGCGCATGTGCTTGTAGAATAGAGCACTAGATGTTAGGAAAGATAAAAATTGATATGCATGTGGGATATTATGGGAATTATGTATGTGATTCGTTGTATGCGATCAATGAGCGATAAGTATATCGGAACCCGATTTGTGATTGATATAAATGTTTCCATATATGTATTGTTATGTGTGCACATATTGTTTGATCGCTTTAAATGATTTAATGTCATATTGAAATCCTCATATAATAAATTGCTCATGCATATCACTTAGAATATCATCTCCAAGTTTTGCTACTACTCCTCAGCGTGGGATCGGAAAGGTAAGCTGCCAAGCTACATCTTGAGGGTTAGGACGTTCGAGGAATACGACCTCAAGGTATAGCCGAGCCGGATCGATCGCTTTGGGTATGGAAAGCCCGGGGACTAGTAGTACGGTTCGTTGGAACCCTAAGACGCGTGCAAACTTTAAGGAGGTCGTTCGGGATCCAGTTCAAAGCATTCCCTAACCACCGATAGAGGGGTAAATCCATCATACATACAAAACTAGATAGTCGTATGTAATGTTTGTTCATATGCTTGTTGTATTTCATATGCTTGAATTAATAAGCTTGTTTGATTGTTTGTTTTGAGTACTGTTGCGTAAGGAATGTCTCACTAAGCTAGTCATGCTTATACTCCTATAGACTTTTGATGTTGTAGGATTATCTTTTGCACCTGAGACCACCTTGATCCACCCGAGTAGAATCTTTATTTTTAGAAGCTTTTGGAGGAATTCTATTTTGTAGTCTTAGAGTAGATTTCTTCTAAAATCTTATAGCTTTTGTTGTTTATCTTAGCAAGACCATGTTATTATGAAATTATCGGGGGAATGCCTCTTAAAAGCTGTAAGACTTTTATTTCAATGAAATATATATTAAGTGTTATTTTGCATGTTCCGCTGCCAATGTCTTAAAATGCATTACTCCACCGGTCTCCCTTTGTTGTGAATGTATACCTTGTACCGATATGGAAGCTTTCGAGTGACTGAGGTAGTCATTCTTAAGTTTTAATATTGTGTACGGCGGGCTGTCATATTTAGGGTACCCGCTGGGGCGTAACAGTTTAAGTTGGTATTAAAGCATCAAGATTAGGGAAAGAAACAATAAGTTAGAAGTAGAAGTCTTAGAGATAGGATAAGTTTAAGATTTAGCCATAAGAATTTTAGGAAGAATCTTAAAATTATAGAAAGTGGGGATATATGGAAAACCACATGTTTTATGACCATGCCTAAGATATGAAGATGGCCCTAGAACTAGTTTATACCCTTAAGAAGAATAGGAGGATTTCCAAACCGTTTTAAGCTTTAAGAAAACACAGCCCTTGTAAGTTGTAGTTACTAAAAGAACAGAGTTAACTTGTTTTTTTTATTTTTGAAACTAAAAGAAAGATATATTTACGTAAAAGACTATACAACCAACCTTAGGTAACGTCGAAACAAGTCTCGTAAACGTCATCAATGGATGAAGGCGAGAAGAAGGCGGAACCATCCCTGGATTTCCTCAAATTTGAACGGAAGGATCAAGAAGAGAAGTAAGGAGCCATGATGAGAAGAAAGAGTCGTTCACCCAAGACGTAACGCCTTAGTATTAAATCGCAACTAATTAAAAGATATAGTTAAGTGTTTAACAAATAAAAGTAACCTAATGATTTCTTGATATAATTCCTTTGTTTTGTTTATGGCATTTATATTATTTCTTTTAAGATGCATGATTTTGATTTCTTACCTTGTGATTTCAATTGTTATTTGAATTTCTAAATTTCTTATTAACTCCTATTAATTCCTATTTTGCAATTTATTTCCTTAAGTTTTGTACCTTGATTTAAATTTTGGTCTTTATATTTGAGATTTCCGTGATTTCCGTAAACGTTAGTATAGAGCGTAAAATAGAACTAAAATCTAAACGATTAAACAGCCGCCAAGAAGACGTAGGAATAGAGAACAAAGAGATTCCAACAACGTACCAGCTGAACGGAGTACCCCCGCAAACCAACCGGAGAATAACCCTGCTCCTCCCGAACCACAAAATGACTTTGCAGCTGCCATTGGACAGATGAACCAGTTGTTAGCTATTTTGATTCAGCAACAAAATCAAAATAACCCAGCTCCTGCTCCACCTCAGAATGCTCCTGAAGCTACGGTAGAAGCACCCGGCGAACAGTCACATGCTGCCATTTCCACCACCACCACGCCGAGATCACATCAAAACTTGCTCGCCAATTTCATCAAAAGTAACACCTACTTTGATGGAACCTTCGGAAAACCAGCTGAGGCTGAAGATTGGTTGGCCCAGATGAGAGATCGTTTGATGGTTATGAAGTACCCCACCACTTAAGAGTCAGTTTTGGGACATTCATGTTGAAGTTAATGCTCGCATATGGTGGGATCGAAGAAGCGAGAATTGCCTGCTCCAGTTACGTGGGATATGTTTCGAGAAGAGTTCTTGGAGAACTACTTTCCAGGGAGTCTAGAGTTCGGTACAGTGCTGAGTTCTTTAATATTACTCAGAAAGGGAGAACCATCGAGCAGTACGAAACCGTTCAGTCGCTTGTTGCAGTATGCTCCTGACTCCTATAAGCACAGCGAGGAGTTAAAGAGACAAGTTTTCTTGAATGGGTTAGATGAAGACCTAAAGATTCGCTTGGTGGAATTTGATGTTAGAAGTTTTAAGGGGCTAGTGGAAAAGGCTAGAATTATTGAAGAAGCCAAAAAGATGAAAACAAAAGCTCCAGAGAAAGTGTTTGTGTTGGAAGGAAGCCATATGAAGGACCAAGTTCTGGGTTCAAAAATAAGAGGTTTAAGACCTTTGGAAGTTTCAAAGGAAGTGGAAGCAATCAGAGGGAGGTGACCAAGGTAGATGTCACATGCTGGAAATGCCGAGGGAAGCATTATCCAAAGTTGCCCACAATTGCAAAACAAGTGCTTCTTTTGTGGCAGCCCGGATCATAAAATCTTGGAGTGTCCCAAGAAGAACACCAGTGTCTGCTATGTGTGCAAGCAGCCAGGGCACTTTGCAAATGAATGCCCAAAGAGGAAAAATGCTTGTGAGGTCATCCAACACCTCGGGAGGATCGCCCTTGTCAGAACCAACAATGGCAATGGAAATGGGAACCGCTCTGGCACCTCGATGCATGGAATGAGAGTTTACAACCTGGAGGGCCAGTGGATGTGCGAGGAAGCAGATGATGAGGAGGAAGGATGTGAGTTTGCTGCCTTGGAGGGAGACGAAGGCTATGATCATGGACTCGTTGCAGGTTAGCCTTAACCTTAAGCTTTCGTTTTGTTTATAGTATCTTTTTACGCTATAATCTGTCAATAGAATCCCTATACCTCTTTAGCCTAAAGCTTTAGAAAAGTTAGATAAGTATAGTATGGTTAGTAACTAGTGCGTGTTAAACGCAGGAAGTATACGAGTAGCTAACGAGACCGCTTATGCCTTGTTTGATACCGGAGCCACCCATTCGTTTATCACCCCCAACCTTGCTAAGAAGAGTGGATTACCTATAGTCACACCGCTACCAGCTTCAAGATAAAGACACCCACGGGTAGTCGTAACCACCCAAGAGATGTTGAAGGAATGCCCTTTAGAGATCCAAGGTCACCATACGACAAGTGATTTGATCGTGTTGGAGATGAATAAGTATGAAGTAATTCTTGGAATGAGTTGGTTGACCCATGTTAAAGCCACGGTAGATTGTCGAGAGAAGAAGTGAATTTTAAGGATGTAAATGGGAAGGATATTGAGTTTAAAGGAGAATCCACGGTCGTAAGGAGGCAAGGATTAAGTTCGCTGAGTTGGTGACGGATGAGGAGGAGATTGACCAACAAATCAATGCTGAAGAAGAAGGACCAAAGGTGGAGGATATACCCATAGTCAATGAGTTTCCTGACGTTTTTCCTAAGGAATTACCTGGATTGCCACCAAAGAGGGAGATCGATTTTGAGATTAGCTTGATGCCAAATACCGAGCCGATATCAAAAGCTCCATACCGCATGGCACCGGTAGAGTTGAAGGAACTCAAGAAGCAATTACAAGAGCTTCTGGATCAAGGATTTATACGCCCAAGTGTATCACCATGGGGAGCACCAGTTTTTGTTAAGAAAAGGATGGATCCATGAGGTTATGTGTCGATTACCGGGAGTTGAATAAGGTTACAATCAAGAATAAGTATCCATTACCCCGGATTGATGATCTCTTTGATCAGTTGCAAGGAGCAAGCGTGTTTTCACGCATCGACTTGAGATCTGGATACCATCAGTTAAGAGTAAGGCCGGAGGATGTACCAAAGACTGCTTTTCGAACTCGATATGGACATTATGAGTTCTTAGTGATGTCTTTTGGATTGACAAATGCACCACCGCTTTCATGGACTTGATGAATCGAATCTATAAGCCCTTGTTGGATAAGTGCGTTATAGTTTTCATCGACGACATTTTGGTCTACTCAACACAAGAGGAACATGAGGAACACCTCCGTATGGCGCTTCGGACGTTAAGAGAACATAAGTTGTATGCCAAATTGTCAAAGTGTGACTTTTGGTTGGATAAGATATCCTTTTTAGGACATGTTGTTTCAGGAAGTGGCATATCGGTTGATCCTGAAAAGATTAAAGCAGTGATGGAGTGGAAGCAACCGAAGACGGTAACGGAAGTAAGAAGCTTTCTTGGACTAGCTGGCTATTATCGAAAGTTTGTAAAGAATTTCTCGACTATAGCCAAGCCATTAACAACTTACTCAAAAGAATGAGAAGTTCATCTGGACCGATAAAAGAGAAAGGAGTTTCAAGAGCTCAAGCAAAAGCTTGTATCCGCACCGATACTCGTTTTGCCAAACCCTGAGAAGCCTTACACGGTGCATAGCGATGCATCAAGAAATGGTCTTGGATGTGTGCTAATGCAAGAAGGAAAAGTGATTGCTTATGCTTCGCGACAGTTGAGACCGCACGAGCAAAATTATCCGACGCATGACTTGGAGCTAGCTGCCGTTGTTTTCGCACTCAAGATATGGAGGCATCACTTGTATGGACAAAGATGCGAAATATATACGGATCACAAAGCCTCAAGTATCTATTCACTCAGAAGGAGTTGAATATGAGACAACGGAGATGGTTAGAGCTTATAAAGGACTATGATCTTGGAATCAACTATTGTCCAGGAAAAGTTAATGCCGTCGCGGATGCCTTAAGTCGGAAGAATCATGAGGAAGTTGCCGCTTTGTTGACTGACCAAAAGGAGTTGGTAAGAGAATTCGAAAGGCTGGTAGAATTCATTGGAAAGATGTGGAGGTGGAAATATCTAGCTTGGTGATGGAACCAACCCTTGTGGAACGGATTAAAGAAGCTCAACGATATGATGAAGTCATACAAAGGATCAAACGGGAAGTACAAGCAGAGAAGTATACTGATTTCACCATAGATGAAGAGGATGTAGTGAGGATGAAGGGAAGGTTATGTGTGCCGGATGATGAGGATATGAGAAAGGAAATCATGAGTGAAGCTCATAACTCAGGATACACAGTACATCCGGGAGGAACTAAGATGTATCAAGATCTTAAGAGCCACTTTTGGTGGAATGGAATGAAACGGGATGTAGCTGATTATGTGATGAAGTGCCCAACTTGTCAACAAGTAAAGGTGGAACATCAAAGGCCGGAGGATTGCTAAAGCCTTTGCCGATACCTGAGTGGAAGTGGGATCAAATCTCGATGGATTTCGTGTGTGGACTACCAAGGACATCGGCAGGATATGATGCCATATGGGTCGTGGTAGATCGCTTGACCAAATCGGCTCATTTCATACCAATCAACATGACGTACTCGATGGACAAGCTAGCCAAGCTTTACATAAGGGAAATAGTACGTTTACATGGAGTACCGGGATTGTGTCAGACCGAGATCCCAGATTCGTGTCTAAGTTTTGGACAAGTTTACAAAAGTGTATGGGGACAAAGTTGCACTTTAGCACGGCTTATCACCCCCAAACCGATGGACAATCGGAACGGACGATCCAAACCTTGGAAGACATGTTGCGTGCTGTGTTATGGAATTTAAAGGAAGCTGGGATGCTCATTTGCCGCTCATAGAGTTTGCCTACAACAACAGCTATCACTCGACCATACAAATGCCGCCATATGAAGCTTTGTACGGACGACGCTGTAGATCCCTGTTTTGGGATGATGTGGAAAAGCTTGCTATTGGACCAGATTTGGTACAAGATGCAGCAGACAAAGTGAGGATAATCCGACAGCGAATGAAAGAGGCCCAAGATAGACAGAAAAGCTGGGCAGATAGAAAAGGCGAGTTCTCGAATTTCAAGTGGGAGACCATGTATACTTAAGATAAATCCAATCAAGAGTATACAGTACGCTCACAAGGAAAGTTGAGCCCACGGTACATTGGACCTTTTGAAGTGCTTGAACGAGTGGGAGATCTAGCCTATCGCCTAGCCTTGCCGCCAAACCTGTCAGGTGTACACGTGTTTCATGTATCAGTCTTGCGTAAGCATGTAGCGGATCCAAAACGAGTAGTAGAGTTGGAGCCATTGTTGCTAAAGGAGAACCTCACTTATGAGGAGCACCCGGTACAGATTTTAAATCTAAAAGTCCAAGTTATATGATTAGTCTAAGTGAATCTAGATCCGACAATCCCGTGTTCGTAAACCATAGAAAACGAAATTGAAATAATTATGGAATATGGTTCGTAATAATATAGGAAAGCCTAAAAATATCATATTCGAATTTTTCTAGTATCCTTCGGATCTGATCGGGATCAGTTTTTGAAAACCGTGCCCCGGTGCATCGGATAGCAAAAATATTCCGACAACACCAATAGATTTGTAAAAATATAAGGTTTTCAAAAATATCAGTTTTAGAATTTTTCGGTAACTAAAAATAACAGATATAGCTTAATTACGCGTATTTTCTTTACTATCGGTATTTTAATTGTTTAGTCTACTATTCATAGTACTTTTCTACTATTCATTACTATTCACCTATCTCTACTTTTTCTTACACTCTATTCTTACGCTCTACCATACCTATACCTTACAATTTACCTTCCTCATACAACTTTAATCACATCATACCTTACACATTACTTCTTTTAATACAAAACAAACAAAATAAATAATTTCTTCCCCCTAAAAGACCCAAAACCGGTGCCCCCCATGCCCTCTTCCTCTCTTTTTTATTTCAATTTCAATTAATTTTAATTACACTAATTGCCACTCCAAAAATCTATAAATACCCCCTCCCTCTTCCATTCTTTCACACAACAAAAATTCATACTAAAACTCTCCCAAAATCACTCCACAAAATTCCTCTCCCAAAATCTCTCTCAAGTCTCTTCTTTTCTTTAGAAAACCAAACCCCACATAATACTACAACCCATTCATTTCTTCTTCAACCACCACATAAACTTTAGGTAAAGGTTTCTCATATTCTCTCATCATGTTCATATAACTTAACATGAGTTTAGTGTATGTCTCTTAGACTCATTGAGTTAAAGAAGCAACAGTTTATTCATGTTTTGTTTTTGTTCATGTTTTATTCTTTTCCTTATGTATTATGTTGTTATTGTTATTATTATTTGTTTCTAACCTAACTTATATAAGTATTATGTATATTATGTATATATATATTTATTTAGAGCATATAAGCTCATTTGTTATTTATTTATTTTCAAGTCTTGCAATTTATTTATTTACTTGTTTTATGCAACTATTATGACTAGTCTTTCTAGTCTTAGACTTGTCCATATTAAGTCAAGACAATTTTATTTCTTTGCTTTTCTTTTCTTTGAGGACTAGTCTATTCTTAGTCCCGGGATACCTTGATGAAGCTAAGGTTCCCAATACTTGACTTTATTTATGCTCTTATTTTATTTATGTTGTTTTTTTATATTTTTTTCATAGTTACATATTCTCATTCATACATGAATATGTTGTTATTGTCTCAACCATAATACAAATGAGTTTTCTTAAGTAATAAAAGAATGAACTCTCTTTAAATATAAATTTTATCACATAAGAAATTATTTTCCTTAAAAACTTGAATTTTTTCTTAAACAAATATTTTTCTAAAGCTAGATAAGTTAGCTCAAGTTTTAGTAATAATATGTGGTTTTACCAAGAAATACATAAAGTAAAGTTATCACAAATTCTCTTTTCAAACCAATAGAATAAGAAAGATTCTTTAAAATTAGTTCCTTGTTTAAACAAAGGATTTCTTAAAAATCAATTGTCAAAGTTCTCTATCAACATTTTAAAATACTAAAGTCTAGATAAGTTTTCGAAAATTAACTTATAAAGATCATTTCTTTTAAAGTGGATCTAACCTTAGAAAAGCTATGAGATATATAACCATGAAGTAGTTAGAAAGATTATGTTTTCCAAAACATTAGAAACAAGGTAGTAGAAATTTAAAAGAGATTAAAACTACTTTTATTTAAGAAATGGATTTAAAAGAAGGAGATGCTTACTTTTTGAGAAATTTTCTTAACCAAACTAATTTCTTTACAAAACTTAAGCTTATCTCACTTTCAAAACATATTGTACTACAATAACATTGTTAAGATAATACCACTAAATTCATGCTTATGGTTTGAGTATATATATATGTATTCAAGGGATTTTTCAACCATACAATATATCTACATTTTTGTACAAAAGCCCTTGAGTGAAGAAAAGTTTAAAAACTCTAGTTTTGAAGTTTGGAAAATTCGTATCAAATATGTACACTTCTATTCCGAGGACTAAATAACTTCTTTTGAGAAAAATAACCTTAGAAATAGATAGATCTTTTCGAGTAGGTAGAAATTGGTATATAATATGCGAAATTCCGAGTTAAAATGAGCAAGTTATGGCCATTTTAAGTTGGAATTTCCACTCCATACGATTTTTACGAATTCTTTAAGATAGAAGTATAGAGTTTGAATAGATCTTGGATGAAATACTCATGTTGGGTATTTCTTTTGTTTAGGTTTCGAGGATCACGATCTTGTCTTCCCCGAGGATTACTTTGATTCCTAGATCGCTATGGACGAGTGAGTTTCCTTTACGCTTATGTATTCGCGCATGTGCTTGTAGAATAGAGCACTAGATATTAGGGAAAGATAAAAATTGATATGCATGTGGGATATTATGGGAATTATGTATGTGATTCGTTGTGTACGATCAATGAGCGATAAGTGTATCGAAACCCGATTTGTGATTGATATAAATGTTTCCATATAATGTATTGTTATGTGCACATATTGTTTGATCGCTTTAAATGATTTAATGTCATAATTGAAATCCTCATATAATAAATTGCTCCTGCATATCACTTAGAATATCATCTCCAAGTTTTGCTACTACTCCTCAGCATGGGACCGGAAAGGTAAGCTGCTTAGCTACATCTTGAGGGTTTAGGACGTTCGGGGAATACGGCCTCAAGGTATAGCCGAGCCGGATCGATCGCTTTGGGTATGGAAAGCCCGAGGACTAGAAGTACGGTTCGTTGGAACCCTAAAGACCGTGCAAACTTTAAGGAGGTCGTTCGGGACCCAGTTCAAAGTATTCCCTAACCACCGATGGAGGGTAAAATCGATCAACATACGAAACCGGATAGTCGTATGTAATGTTTGTTCATATGCTTGTTGCATTTCATATGCTCTAATTAATAAGCTTGTTTGATGTTTGTTTTGAGTACTGTTGTGTAAGGAATGTTCTCACTAAGCTAGTCATGCTTATACTCCTATAGACTTTTGATGTTACAGGATTATCTTTTGCACCCGAGACCACCTTGATCCATCCGGGTAGAATCTTTATTTTGAGAAGCTTTTGGAGGAATTCTATTTTGTAGTCTAGAGTAGATTTCTTCTAAAATCTTATAGCTTTTGTTGTTTATCTTAGCAAGACCATGTTTATTATGAAATTAACGGGGGAATGCCCTTAGAAGCTGTAAGACTTTTATTTCAATGAAATATATATTAATGTTATTTTGCATGTTCCGCTGCCAATGTCTTAAAATGCATTACTCCACCGGTCTCCCTTTGTTGTGAATGTACGCCTTGTACCAATAAGGAAGCTTTCGAGTGACTGAGGTAGTCATTCTTAAGTTTTAATATTGTGTACGTGGCTTCACGTTTAGGGTACCCACTGGGGCGTGACAATATGAGCCCAAGAGGGGTTAGTGAAGTTGAAAATCCTGGAATCAATCTGAATCAAGCTAAAGGAAATGGAGATAATTTGAATCGAGCGGTGAGAATGAGAATAATTCGAGGGTTGAGAAAGAGAATAATCAAAGAGTTATGAATGAGGTTCATAGGCCCTATGTGGGAAATGTTTGTGCCTACGATTGATGGAGTTGCTCCATCCATTCAATGTCCTCCAATTCAGGCAAACAACTTTGAGCTGAAGCTTGCTTTGATTCACATGGAACAAGTCAATCAATTTGGGGGTGGAGCTTCGGAAGATCTACATGCCCATTTAAAGAACTTCCTGCATAGATGTGCTACTATTAAGACTAATGGGGCATCAAATGAATCAATCCGCCTTTTATTATTCCCTTTTTCACTTAGGGATAAGGCAAGGAGTTGGTTAGAGTCACTACCTCCTCATTCATTAACCAATTGGGATCAAGTGGCACAGAGGTTTTTAGAACATTTCTTCCCTCCTAACAAAACAATCCAATTGAGAAAAAAGATATTCTCTATCCACCACTTTGAAGGAGAAAAGCTTTATGAAGTATGGGAAAGGTTTAAGGAACTACTTAAGCATTGCCATCATCATAAAATTAAACTACATGATTTGGTCAAAATATTATATACGTCTCTTGGTGATCAGTTGAAGATCATGATTGACTCTGTAGCTACTGGTAGTTTGATGAAGAAAAGTGCTCTTGAGGCCTATGAGTTTATTGAAGACATGGCAAGGAACACTTTTAGTTGGAATAGTGAAAGAAACAAGTCACGACCCATAGCTGCCATATATGATTCAAATGTTGTTTCTTAACTTCAAGCACAAGTAGCATCGCTTATGATTCAAATGAGTAAAATGAGATTGAGTATGGATGTTTCGCCTCAAGTAATCCTCTTCTAATCCAATAGAAGATTCCTATGTCCGGGTGATAGTTCAAGTACTAAAAAATAAATCTTATGAATAGATATGAAAGAGAAGTGGGAATACAATCCCCTACAGCACACCCTACAATTCCGATTGGAGGGACCATCCAAATTTCTCTTGGAGAAATCAAAATGCACAAGGATCAAATTTTCCACCGGGGTTCCAAAAGTCTCAACCACAACAATTACCAGCACCATAGCAACGCCTTGCATTACCACCATTTGAGAAAGAGCAAAGTGTTGAAGACCTTCTGAACAAGTTCATACAGAGTTCTGATACACGTCATCGGAATCAAGAAGCGTCTATCCATAACCTGGAAAAGTAAATTGGCTAATCGGCTAGCATGCTTTCTGTGAGAGCTCCAAGGTCATTGCCAGGTAACACTGAACCCAATCCTAAAGAGCATGTGAAGGCTGTTACACTTAGGAGTGGGAAGGAATTGCAAGCTCCAGAAAGAGGTCAAGAGAGAAAGAAAGAGGTTAGGATAGAAAGTGAGGAACAAGTGAAGCAAGATGAAGAATTGGTTTAAAGGAGTTTACCTACCACTAAGTCAAAAAAATATCAACCACTATTGCCTTACCTCGCTAGATTGAGGAAGGATAAGGATGATGAGCACTACAAGAATTTTCTTGAACTTTTTAAATAGTTGCACATCAACCTTCCTTTAGTGGAAGCCTTAGGCCAGATTCCTAAGTATGCTAAGTTCCTCAAGGAACCCCTATCAAACAAGAAGAAATTAGAAGAACTCTCTACTGTCATCTTTGGTGGGGAATGCTTTGCAGTTATCATGAACAAGTTGCCTAGGAAACTTAAGGATCCTAGCAGCTTTATTATTCCTTGTTTGATAGGAGATTTACCAGTTGAAAGGGCATTGGCTGATCTTAGTGCTAGCATAAATCTTATGCCTTATAGCATGTTCAAAAGGCTGAATTTTGGGGGAAACAAAAAGCATGAGAATAACTATCCAACTTGCTGATAATCCATGAGATTCCCAAAGAGGTTATGGAGGATGTTTTAGTCAAAGTCACGACTTCATCTTAGTAGATTTTGTAGTATTGATATGGATGAATATTGAAGTTCCACTCATATTGGAAGGGCCATTCTTGGTGACAGCTGTGTTTTTATCGATGTAAAAGACAGAAAATTGGTTCTCCGAGTTAGAAGTGAAGAGATGGTAATCTGGATGCCAGGCGTTTTCAGAAAGCCAATGAGTAGTGATGACACTTGCTTTGCAATTGATTCTTTAGATCTAACGATTTCTGATTGATTGCAGGATACCTTGAGTGAAGACCTTTAGGAGTTGTGTTTGTCACGGGGAAAGGAAATTGATGTTACTAAAGAAGGAAGAGAGATTAGTGCTTAGTTGAAGGTTTTTGCTGAGCAAAAGAAGGATTTTGGGGTAGAGGAGATCAACCGAAGCAACATTACTACATTGAAGCCCTCAGTAGAGGAACCCCTTGAGTTGGAGTTGAAAGAGCTACCCTCTTACTTGGAGTATGCCTTTTTGGCAGAAAATTCTAAGTTACCGGTGATTATATCATCGGAGCTTGATCCATGCCAAAAAGAGAAACTCCTATCTGTGTTACGAGAGCATAAAAAGGAAATTGCTTGGAAAATATCAGACATTAATGGAATTAGCCCCTCTTTTTGCACACATAAGATCTTGATGCAGGATAGATTTAAATCAATTGTGCAGCCACAAAGGAGGCTAAATCCAAACATGAAAGAGGTAGTCAAGAAAGAAGTGGTCAAGTTGTTGGACGCATGACTTATTTAACCGATTTCTAATAGCACTTGGGTGAGTCCGATCCAAGTGGTCCCAAAGAAGGGGGGGCATGACTATTGTTCCTAATGAAAGTAATGAGCTGATTCTGATGCGTACTGAGAATTTTGGAGGGTATGCATCGATTACAGGAAGCTTAATGATGCAACTCAAAAGGACCATTTCCAATTGCCATTTATTGACCAAATGTTGAAAAGTCTTACTGGTCATAGGTACTACTGTTTCTTGGATGGGATGTCTGGATACTTCCAGATTCCTATAGCACTGGAAGACCAAGAAAAGACGACCTTCACTTGCCCCTATGGTACTTTTGCATTCCGTAGAATGCCTTTTAGGCTATGTAATGCACTTGCGACATTTCAAAAGTGCATGGTAGCTATTTTTAGGGATCTAGTGGAGGATGTGATGGAAGTTTTTATGGACGACTTTTTGTGTTTGGGAGTTCCTTGGAGAAGTGTTTAGATAATCTGAAGAAGGGTTTGAGTGGTGTGAAGAGACCAACCTGTTTTGAATTAGGAGAAGTGCCATTTTATGGTACAGCAAGGAATAGTATTAGGTCATAAAGTATCAAAAATGGGATAGAAGTAGACATGGCCAAGATAGAAGTGATTTTCATGTTACCTCCACCAGCTTCTGTCAAATCAATCAGAAGCTTTCTTGGACATGCTGGTTTTTACCGGAGGTTCATTAAAGACTTCTTTAAGATCGCTAGACTCTTAACTAAATTGTCGGAGAAGGATGTCACTTTCTATTTTGATGACAAATGTCTAGAAGCTTTCAATATTCTAAAGGATAAATTGACATGCGCCCCTATAACGGTAGCTCCTAATTGGAACTTACCATTTAAACTCATGTGTGATGCTAGTGACTCGGCTATAGGGGCCGTGTTGGGAAAAAAGATTGAAAAGCACTTCCGGCCCATTTCCTATGCAAGTAAAACTTTAATGCCCACAAAATAGAATTACACCACAACAGAGAAGGAGTTACTTCCAATAGTTTATGCGTTTGACAAGTTCAGACCTTACCTCATATTGTCCAAGGTGATAGTCTATACTGACCATTCGGCCTTGAAATACCTTTTGTCTAAGTCTGATGCCAAACTAAGGTTAATAAGATGGGTGTTATTACTACAAGAGCTCGACTCAGAGATCCGGGATAAAAAAGGGTGCATAAAATTTGGCAGCGAATCATCTTTCTAGGTTAGATAACCCCTATCTGGAGAAGTTGAAGGAGGATGCAATAAATGATAAATTTCCTAAGGAAAGTTTGTTTATGGTACATCCTAAGGAGGATAAGGAAATTACATGGTTTGCTGATATAGCAAACTATTTGGTGGGGAAGGTCCTCCTGAAAGACTTTGACTCTCATAAAAAGAAAATGTTCTTCTTAGACTTAAAATACTATTTCTGGGAATATTCGTATCTTTTTAGAGTGTGTGTTGATCAGGTTATACGACGTTGTGTTTCACATGAGGAAGGACAGCATATTTTATCTTACTGCCATAGTAGTCCCACTTGAGGCCATTGTAGTGCCAATAGGACAACACAAAAAGTCTTAGAATCAGGATTTTATTGGCCTAGCATTTTCAAGTATTCTAATTCTTTTGTCTTAACTTGTGATAGGTGCCAAAGGGCCAGGAACATTTCAAGGAGGGATGAGATGCCCCAGAAATACATTTTGGAGTGTGAAGTCTTTAATGTGTAGGGGATCGATTTCATGGGACCATTCCTGAGTTCTTTTGATAACATGTATGTTCTTATGGCTGTTGATTACGTTTCAAAGTGGGTTAAAGCCCAAGCTCTACCCATTAATGATGCCCGAGTGGTACTCAAGTTCTTAAAAAAATTATTTTCACGATTTGGAGCACTATGGGCATTGATTAGTGACAGAGGGACTCATTTTTGCAATAGCCAAATAGAAAAGGCATTTAGGAGATACGAGGTACACCATCGATTAGCTACTCCATATCATCCTCAGTCAAGTGGGCAAGTTGAAGTTTCCAATAGGGAGATAAAGAGGATTTTGGAGAAGACGGTTTCCCAAAATAGGAAAGATTGGGTAGATAGATTAGACAATGCTCTTTGGGCATATAGAACAACCTTTAAGACACCTTTAGGTACCATTCCTTATAGGTTGGTGTATGGAAAGGCGTGTCATCTCCTAGTTGAGATTGAACACAAAGCTTATTAGGCTATAAAGATGGTTAATCTTCATTTGGAGATAGCTGGTGAAAAGAGGAAACTTCAACTGAAGGAATTAGAAGAATGGAGATGGTTAGCCTATGAAAACAACAACTTGTATAAGGAAAGAACTAAATACCTGCATGACACCCACATTAGATACCCAAACCACTTTAAGGAGGGGGATCACGTACTTTTATATAACTCTAGATTAAGGCTCTTTCCAGGGAAGTTGAGATCCAGAAGGTCAGGTCCTTTTACTGTCACTAAAGTATTTCCTTATGGGACAGTAGAAGTCACTCATCCAAGAAAGGAACGTTTAAGGTGAATGGACAAAGACTAAAGTTTTTCCATAATGAAATGAATTTGAATAATGGTCAGGAGGAGTTGAAGCTCCTCCAAGCGGAAAATTGTTTATGAAGAATGGAAGAATGTCAAGCTAGAGACAATAAACTAGCATGTAGTTATATGGTTATTTTTTATTTACTCCTTAATACTAATTGTAGAATAAGTTTTTGGACTATTGTCATTGAGTATGTAATACTAGGTTATTATATAGGTTGCTATTTTTATTTATTTATTTATTATTATTATTTTTCATTTTTTTATTTACTTTTCAAAAGGACCTTTTTTTAGTGTAATATTCTTTATGTAATATATGTATATATATATATATAATATATATAACCAAGATTCGAAGGAAGAGGCTTTGGGGACATACTCTGGTAGCTATACAGTACCCCTACTCGCCCGTGATCTAAAGGGATGGCTCCAAGCGACACTATCCAGCAGCTATCTTGCCTCCTCACTCGCCCATGGTTTGACCAAAGGGGTCTTAGTGAAAGACCTCAGCACGAATACTGCCTCCATGGTCGCCCGTGAAGAGTCCCCTAGGGCATCCACTTTTGCACATAAAAGCTATCCCGTGCCTCTGCTCACCCGGTAGAGCACTCCTGGGAAGGAACTATAGCTTACAGAAGGAATCTCGTGCCTATGATCGCCAGTGATTAGCCAGGTAAGTCAAGCAATTTCAAGGTCAGTTCTAATCCCCTAGGTTTTGGTCGCTCGTGACTTTCCCCTACACACCTGCCCATGTATATATTTCTCTCTCTCTCTCTTTCTCTCTCTCTCCATTCATTTTAAAATTCATTCGTTTCTTCTAAAAATTTGAAAAAAAAAAGGAAAAAAAAAAAAACTTCCTCCCCTACATCACACAACCTTACCACATTTCACATTTTGTTCATTTGTTCTTTTCCATCCACATTCACACCAACATCGAAGGTATGAACATATAACTTTGTTATTTTGGACCTTATATTCTTTCTAAGAGGTATTTTTTTCTTGCATATCTATCTCCATGACAATCTTTAGTGTTTTTGTCTTGCATATCTATCTCCACATTTCACATTTCGCTCATGTTTCATATGTTTTCTTTGTAGTATTTAGGTTTCATAACATGTTTTAAGCATAAACTATCAGGTGAAAGTTGTTAATTTTTAGAGTTCTATCTTTGAAACCCTAATGTTCATTGATTTCGACTTTTGATAAAAAGTTAGGGCTTCTGTGATCTATACATTGTAGTATGCTAGTGAAGTGCTATGATTCTTGTAAGTGTATCACTATAGTACTAAAGTAGTTCGTATGTGTAATTATGCATGGGGATTGGTAGAAAGCATGTTATGTGTTTGCTGAAATGCTCATGAAAATTGCTTAGTGCCACCCTTCTTTTTAAGTTTGCATCATATTTTATTCATTATATGGATTTTGTATATACATAAGTAAATATTACACTATTGTCATGAGTATAGTTCTAATGAGGCCTACTATTTTATATGTTGCTTATCATGTGGATGTGTTGTTGCATTTGTAAAATGTTAGTGAAGTACTATAATCCTTGTAATGTGTTTTCGTTTTGAATATTTCTAACTAGTTGGAGATTGTTAGTTGTTTGGTGTTATTATTAGTTGTTAATTATCTGGAGATGAATATTCTGTATGCCTTATAGATGGCTCCTAAAAAGGCAATACAGCCGAAAACGGGTAAGAAATGATCAAAAACTGGACAAGAAGTTGGTGAATCTAGTTCAAGTGCACCAAGAGTTCCGATTGGTTTAAAAGGACAAGACAGGGGACAGTATCAAGAGTTTATGAGAGCTAAAGTATTTAAATCCCAATCTATATTGGATTGGGATAGATTAGATGAATATGGGTTAAAACTGGCCATGTGGAGGCTATTACAAGATAAGGCCTGGCTGAGATTGTTTAGCATGAAAGAAAGGACATACAAGGAGACAACATTGGCTTTTCTAGCCTCTTTCAGTGCGAAGAATCAAATCTGGCCAGCTAAAATGACTAATGAGATCACCTTCTTTACATTTGGAAAGTACCACACAGTCAGTATGAAAAGATTTGTGGGAGCTATGGGATTATACACTAAGGACGAGATGAATGATCCTGAATTTGAATGTTTACCAATCGATTTGCCCCATGGGATTACTGTAGCAAATGTGTGGTCATCTCTCACCCAGGATCAACAATTTGAAGCCAGCCGATCAACATCCTCCTCTCTCAAGTTCACAAGCCACAAGGTGTTCCATTACCTCCAGGTCCAAACTTTGAATTCAAAGATGGAAAGCCCTAGTACTGTAGGAGAGAGAGACATTCTACCCCTATATAGCGTAACTCACCCTACAAGGTCAATGTGGGGGTCTTGGTAGCTGCTGCCATTCATCACCAAGCTGGAGCAAAGAATAAGGGAATCTATATAAGGGGGATGATCACTAGAATTTTGAAAAATTTGAAGCTCTGGCCACAATCAAGAAGTCTAACAGATGAAGGACCTAAACCAAAACCCCTACCCAAGGATCCATTCAGCCAGTGGAACACCCCAAAATTAAATGAAAAAGGATTTGATGCAGAAGCCTCGGGTATTGAACCACTTCCATATGATACCGCCCACTTCTTAGCTGGAAATCTAGCACGGATGGAGAGGAATATAGAGGAGTTAAGGAGGACTAAAGAGAACATGATAACAAAGAAAAATGGGATGATACAATTGTTGAAAAATATTGCCAACCACTTAAGTTATGCCATTCCATCTTGTTTAAGTGGTAGTCCTCCTAGGGAGTCACGATCTTAAAGAGAAAAGGGTGAACCTAGCCATGATCCTGCCTTAATTCTAACTCCACCTCCACCAACCGAACCATTTCCTATTCTAAATACGATAGAACTAGCTCAAGGAGTGATCTTTTCTTCAAGTGAGGAGGAAGAAGAAGTTAAAAGGGAAGAAGAAGAGGGTGAAGAAGAGGCCGATGGATCAGAATCTAGAGATGAGGGATCTGACGAAGAATCTAGAGATGAAGGATCTGACGAAGAAGAATAGGAGAGTGGATTAGACTGAATGATTGTAGCTACTGTAAATTCTGAGTTTATTGTTTTATTTTATTTTCTTTTATGTTTTATTTTGTAAATCTGCTGAACCAATAAGGTTGTTTAACTTTACTGATTTCTAAACATGGTAATTTCACTTTTTGTTGCATTTTTTTTCTGTGATGTGATAAAGGCACAATTCCTTCTCTTTTGAGATGTTTACGAACAAAGTGAGATGAGGATCCAATGAATGGAATAGGTGATTTTAGTACAGACTCAAACTTCAAAACTCAGGGGAGTCGAATTCTTTTGCTCTTTTGTTTTTTTTTTCCTTTTTCTTGCGATTGTATTGTTGAGACATTGGGGACAATGTCTCCAATAAGTGTGAGGAAGGGGGCATGTTGACATGTCAGTTGAAGTTATTGAATGATAACTCATGTCTATTTTATAACTGTCAAGTACTTTGAGAAAATATGAAAAAATTGGTGCTGAAGTATGGTATAGATAAATTTTTTTTGTTTTAACTATTTGTGTTGAATTGAAGGAATTAATCACATGAAAAGACTACTTTTTATATAATTCTAAGGCTAAGATAACTCTGTGGAATCATGGCAGGGTAGTGTCACGCCCCGTAGGGTATCCTAAACGTAACAGCCCGCCACATACTAGGTAAGACTCTCGAGTTCCCTACCCGAGCCCTTCGGGAGTCTTAAGTAGATGTAAAGCATTCCTTTACGACAATAGAATACTTCAACATATGGAGTTAAACAGTTTAATGTGGCATTCATTAGCCATAGATAATAAATCAAAACGCATAAATTATAGTTCACAAAATCTAAGGGGTATTCCCCCGCAAAAGAATAACAAGTCCATTACAGTCATCCAGAGTCCTTAGTTTCCAACGGAAGTCTATACAAAAAGAATGGATTAAACTTCTATGGGAACTCCTATCTCCGATACCTGTGTTGTGGCTTGCCTCGGCCTAAGCCATATAAACTCGTGCTGCAATAGATAAAAACTATGGGGGCGTAAGCTAACTAGCTTAGTGAGTAATAACTTCCATAACACAATTAAATACAATCATTTAAGCAAGTGATTATTCAAGCAAGTGTATGCATCATACAGATGTGATTAACAAACATATGACCAACCGAAAATCATATGTGGATGGACTTGTGCCCTCCATCCCGGGTTAGCAGATTAACGAATCCTGCGGTACGACACCGTTTAAGCTCACGGTCAACTAACAATATTTCGTTTTATGGATCACTGTCACGCCCCGAAGGGTACCCTAAACGTGGCAGTCCGCCGTACACAATATTAAAGCCTAAGAATGATCACCTCAATCATGCGAAGGCTTTCATACTATGTACAAGGCGTCTAACACATAAAGGAGACACATCGGAATGATACATTTTATGTTGATACAAATGAGTAACAATGTAAAGGAAATATACATTTACTATACTCCAAATACAAAACCATATACTTCAAGATACAATTCATCAAACTTCAACTACATTCATCCTAAGACTTCACTACATAAAGCTATTACAAAGCAAATTGTAAAGCTTGGCTAAAAACTTCAAGCATTCTTATATCTTGCCGGAATCTCGAATTCATTCTCGGCTTCAACCATCTCAGTCCCCACTTAGCATTCTTGGAATAACCTGCTCATTTAAACATCTATTGGGGTATAAGCTACACTAGCTTAGTGAGATTCATTTCCATAATAATATACTCCATTGTAAATTATACAAACAAGTTTATTTAAACAATCATATGAATGCACAAGCACGTGAACATACAAGCATATGACTTTCCGGTAGCCATATGTGAATGGATTTACGCCCTCCATTCGGGGTTTGGGGTAGTTCATAAGTCATGCAACCACAGCTCCAATGTTGGTCCATAAGACATGCAACCATAGTCCCAATCTTAAGTGGGGTGGTCCATAAGACATGCAACCACAATTTTAATGTTGGTCCATAAGTCATGCAACCATAGTTTTCATTATTTGAATGGGGTGGTCCATAAGTCATGCAACCCTAGTCCCCTTCATTAAAGACCCGCTGCCTCCCGATCATACTTTTGTTCCCACCAAAAGCATTCTCGTAATGCAATGTGACTCACTAAATGATATGCATGTACAGTTTATTTATAGATTCGTAGCAAGTTCATTATGTAATTTAAGAGCGATCATAGAGCATTTCAAACAATCCAAGTCTATACTAACTCATACAATATTATTTCAACAAGTCTCGCCTCGATATATATATCATTCATTCAACCGGAAAAATTCATTTCTCATCAACAGTTTTATCTTTACCTAAGTCTAGTGCTACTACAATTACAAGCACACTCAATGAGCATAATTACTTAGGAAATGAACTCACTCGGCCATTGGATCACCGGTCTTCTAGTAATAATAATCCGGTGGCAAAGAGTCAACGTTCTCGGGTTCACCTAATCACATAAGAAATACTCTAATGAGTATTCTACCATCTAAGGATACTAAAACTCTAAGAAAACTTAGTGAAATCGAAATTCGCGTCATTTTCGAAGTCCCGATTTAAAATGGCCATAACTTGGTCATTTTAACTCGGAATCTCGTAAATTTTATATCGATTTCTATCTACTTCGGAAGAGCTTTCTAAATATGAAGCTTAAATCAAGTTTTGAAAATATCTAAGCCTCGGAATTGAGGGGTCAGATCTGTACAGCGAGTATATTGATTCCGAAAATGCGGTTTTCATGAATGCACTTGAGATTCCTAAGTACAAAATGAAACTAAATGCAATGGTAATGATTTTCCCTATCATGAATGTCATGATATGAACTTTAATGAGCCTAAGTTCTTATAGCTTTTTAGATTTAAAGAATTTAACTAAACTTTTTCTTAGAAAACCACTTCATGCTATTGTTTAACAAGTGAGTTTACTACACTTGGTCATACCTACATATTATAAGGATTTTCTTTGGGAAAACTCCATTTTGTTTAAAGAAATTTTGACCCTTATATTAGTTATATCCTAAGGCCTTTATTTCTTTAATAAAATCTTCATTTATAAACTTTTAAGTGGGTCTTTCACTAGGGTGGTTCCAAAAATCCGAATTTAGAAAATTTCATTTTCAAGTTGATTCCTTTAAGAAAAATGTATTTTATACTTAAAACTTTAAGTATTCATTTTACCTATACCCTAAGGACTTCATTTATTTAAGAAAATACCATTTTTGAAGTTGGAAAAATAGTGTTTTGTAACCATCTATCCATTATTACGAATTTTGCCTACAAGACTTTTAGCTCAAAACTTCTATTGGACTTCACCTCTTGTTTTAAACATTTCCTTTGGTAGAAACCCATTTAAACTTATGAAAAATATCATCAAACACCATCAATCACCTAAAGGCTTCATTTTTCTTGTAAAATACATGTTTTGAAGTTGATAAAAGTGTTTTTAAAATAGGCCTTTAAAACCATACGAATTTGACTTTGAGTATTTCAAAAAAAACTTTTCCTTTTTGGTTTCATTAACTCATCTACCTATAGATCTACATACTAGCAAGTTATTTACTCAAGACAAAAGCATTGATGACCATAAATGCACATAAACTCAACATAAAGATGAGATCTAGTATGTCTACATGAATGTGAGTAGTAAAATGGTAGATCTACTATATCAAATGCTTAAATAGGTTTTGAAAACATAAAAACTACATTTTTTATGAAAGTTCTTTTGTTCAAAATACCTTTTGATGAAAAATCATAAAGCTTATGACATGAAAGCTCCTTTAAATGCTAGATCCACTTGGTGATGGTTTGGTATTCTTGTTTTGATATTTCCTTGTCCCTAGCAAGAGCTCATGGGGACATTTAATTGAAATATCCAAGAATATCCTTGCCATAACAAGGATCCATGAGTAGAAGGAGTAGAAGCTCATTACTTAGAGTAAAATAGGAGATGAATGAAAGAAAAAGAAAGTTGTGTGTGTGTGTGTATGGGGTATGAAGGTCACGGCATAGAAGGAAAAATGAGAGGAAAAGGGAGCTTCTTTTACCTTTGAAAGTTTGGAAAAGGAAAGAATAAGAGAGAGAGAGAGAGAAAAAGTAGTTTATATAGCATATGAAATTAGGTTAAATGGGGTTAAAATAAATAAAAAAAATTGTAAAATGAAGCTTGTGGGGGGCCATTTCACGCCAACCAATGCTTGTGGAGGAAGGAAAATTTTGATTTTTTTTTTTTTGATTGATTTGCTTTTGATTTGAATTATGTACAAATGTCATAAATTGTATTGATTTTAAGGGGACAAAAAGTATTTAGAAAAGAGGGTGATTTGAGTGATGGTAAGTGTTGAAATTGTAGAGTGTACAAATAGGTAGACTAGGTGGTATAGGTGGTACTTTTTGAATAGTAGTGAATAGTTGACAAGACAATTTAATTTCCGGTAGTAATGAAATACGAATAAAAAGGCTATAACTGTATTTTTCGTAAGCCGGAAAATTATGAAAAATATATTTTTGAAATTCTTATTTTATTTCGGTTCAAATGAGTATTCATAAAGAAAGTTTTGAAATTCTAGTTCCGGGGCACGCTTTTCTATAATGGGTCTCGGGATGACCCGGAGTTGAAATTTTCTCAAAATCTGATCTTTTCTTGGTTTGAAATATAATCAAGAACTATATTCAAAATTAATTTTGCTTATAAAAGTTTCTTATTTGGAAGTCAAGGAAAAGCCGGATTTAGGGTTTCTAGGTCTTTCTCATAACGCTTTGAACTAAACCGGTTTAGGGTTTCATTTTCTGGTTTTCGAAGTTTACTCGATTACTAGGAAACTCGGGGTATATAAAAAAAATAATAATAATAAAATTGTGTAATGAAATAAAATGAATAGTGCAAAAGACTAATCAATTACCGATAGAAATGAAAATACGATAAAAAGGTTATAATTGTAACTTTTATAACCCGAAAAATTATATAACTGATATATTTAGAAATCTTATAAAATTACGAGTCTAACGGTACTAGTGGTATATTTTTGATATCTCGAGCCCCGGGACACGCTTTTCAAAGTCTGTATCCGAACGGGTTCGAAATAGGTCAAAAATTTACCAATCTGATAATTATAAACGAACTTATATTACTATGAGTTATTCTATATATTCAAACTACATTTCGACCTCTAGGGTTAGGGGCACTAGATTGCCGGACTTACACTATTGTATTCCGGTTAGGGTTTCCGGGTGATTTTCCGGTTTAGACCTTTGCCAATTTGGAAACTGATATTTATGTTTATATAACATATTTAATTTGAGAAATTTATTTTAAATTTTATTTTTGTAAGTATTTAATAACTCTTAATGTTTTTGGAATTCTTTAATTGGGTTTCATTTTCAAAAGTTAATCATTATTTCCTTTTTAATAATTTGTTTTTGGGCTTTATATTACCCGATTTTACAAGCTGGAGCTAAATATGAAATTTTTCGTACGTCGTGGTTTTGAATTTGAAAACCACTGAGTTCTTATTTTATTGTTTAAAGATTTTCATTTTCTCAAGATTGAGAAGTTTTTGAATTCGTTCGTGATTTAGGACTTGTCAAAATTCGGTTTTAATTTGGATTGATTTTTAGGGTTTATTTTCAAAGTTCATTTTGAAATTATTTATTGAAATTTTCCGAGGCTTACAATCACGATTAACCAACAAATTCGTTTTATGGATCACGATTAACCAACATATTCGTTTTATGGATCACGAAAAACCAACCAATGCGAATGCTCCAACCCCATCGTGATATGAATGGATTCAATTTACATTTGAAACCGAATATTCATTAATTCAATTCTTTCAAGTGACCAACAAGTATTCGCAGACATTCATCATAAGATACTAGCTAATCAGTCAATAGCTTAACACCCGGTTTCGATATTCCTTACGTTCCAATTCACATATCAGCAGTAGACAACATATATAATTCCCATATACCCCATCATGCATATACAATTTCTTTTTATTTTTGCCTACACCACTAGTGCCACTACATTACAATCACATTCATTAATTGAGAGTGGAAGTAAAACTCACTCGGCCATTGGATGCCAATCTTCCTAATAGTAGTAGTCGGGAGGTAGAGTGTCGTCCTGCTCGGGATCACCTACCAAGCAAGAATAATCCTAATGAGACTCTCATTATGTAACTAAATCAAGCTATACATCTAAACTATATGGATTCGGATTTCTCGCTATTTGCGGAAGTTCCGACTTAAAACGGCCATAACTTGGTCATTTTAACTCTGAATTTCGCACATTTTACATCGATCTCTATCTACTTCGAAAGATCTACCTATTTCTAGTATTATTTCCAAGTTTTGAAAATAGTAAGGTCACGGAACAGTGGGATCAGATCTGTTCCACAAATGTTCCAATCTCAAAAATTTGTTTTGCTTTTGATAAGAAATGTTCCTAGTTGATGATTCATGCATGAATGATATGGGAATGAATTACTAATATGAATGCCATGTGATGAACTTAATATATGCATGGTCATAATAATTTTGTGATAATAAACTCTTACGAACTCTTAAGTGTTGGAAAATCCCATAAAGGTTATTTCTAAGAAGGTATTTTTTTCCACATTATACTCCTTAGGGTTTCTTTGACTTTTAATTGTAATCCACTTGTTATCTAACTATAAAAATAAGTTCTCAAAGTCTATATTAATCATAGCCTTCATTCATGCATAAAAATTCCCATTTTTCAGTTGGTAAACATGTCTTTGAACAAGCTTTTTGTAAAAATCCGAATTTTCTAAATTTCATTTTCTTGCATTTTTCTTAAGGGAAAACTTGTCTAATGCATTAAAAATTGAAGCTCCAACATACATTATCTAAGGACTTCATTTAGCTTATAAAACATCCATTTAGACTTAAATACCAAGTGTTCTTGTAGGCATGAACCTAAGTTACGAATATTAACTATTGATCAACATTCCAATATTTTCATTCTAACTCCACCACTTGTTTTACATTCCTATCATGCCTAAACTCATCTAATCTTATGAAAATCATTCTTTCAGATATCTACTACACATACCCTACATTTTTCATATGAAATATGAGTTCAAAAGTGATTTTGTGGTCTTTAAAGTAGGGTTCCCACTTCATCCGAATTTTCAACATTTCATATTTGACAAAGTCTTCCTTTTTAAATGTTCTTGCCTTCTATATGTGAAGATCTACTATCTAACATCTCTATACATGAACAAGACTTCATTTTTATGATCATCAAAGCATATAAAACAAAATAAACCTATGATCATGCATGCACATGAAGATGTGGATGTCTAAACTTTAGATTTACTATATATAATGCATGAATCATGGATCTCATGGCATGAACAACTATATATGTACAAGATCTCTACTTTACATGCATGAACAAGTTGATATTTCAAACAAAACTCATTCAAAGACTAGATCCACTTCTTGTGATGGCTTAAGATTCTTGTAGTAGTGTTTTCATGTCCCTTGCTTATGCTCATTGGGATTTAAATGAGAAAACACACAAGAATAATCTTGCCATTACAAGATTAGGAAGGATCAAGGCTTAAATATACATACTAATGGAGTTTTGAAGGAGGAAAAGAGAAGAAACAAGTTGGAAATGTGAGGATGGGAGGGGGCAAACTCACGGCACTAAAGGGGGAGAAGGAGAGAGTTTTTCTCTTTTTCAAAAATTAAAACAAGAAGAAATGAAGAGAGAGAGAGGAAAATATGTTTATATATGAAGGCATTAGGGTTTTAGTAATGAATAAAAATTGCAAAATAAATCAAATGGGAGGAAAATCGGGGGGGGGGGGGGGGGGGGGGGGGGGGGGGGGGGGGGGGGGCGGGGTGCGCGGCCACTCCTTTGTGTGTGTGTGTGTGTGTGTGTTTGAAATTTAATATTTGTAATTTAGTTAATTAAAATGTAATAAATGTGATAATTGATTAAGAGACAAAATTTCTTGGAAAAGAAAATTGAAATTAGTAGTTGTAAGGATGTAAGAATAGGGTATGGGTAGTGTGTAGTGTAGGTTGTACTTGTGAATAGTAGACAAGACATCTACTTTACCGGTTGTTCCGAAACACGGGAAAAGCTATAATTGTAATTTTTATAGCTCGGAAAATTATAAAATTGATATTTTTGGAATCCTTATAAAATTACGGTTCTAATGAATATTTCGGAACATTTTTCTGAATCCGTAGTCCGGGGCATGCTTTTCCGTAATTGAGCTCGGGAAGGCTCGGAATTGAAAAATTCCCGAATTTAAAACTTCCAAAGGTTTGAAATGTACTTTAAAACAATAATTCAACTTCATTTACTTTATAAAATTTCTTTTATTATGAAACCGAAGGAAAACCGGATTTAGGGTTCCTAGGCTTCTCTCACTGAACTCAACTTGGATCGGATTAGGGTTTCGCTTCCAACTCCTGGGGTTTCCTAGCTACTGAGAATACCGGGGTTTATAGGTAGTCTTACTTATTTTTAACTTTAAATTCTTATTTGAAGTAGATGAAATTATAGAGTTCTCCATTAAGTCTCAATTGTGAATCAATTAATTGTGTTGTTTAGATAATCTTTAGTACAAGTTTAAATGATACTAATCACTTGGTGATTCCCTCTAATTTTTTTATTATTATTCTTGTTCTTATCTTAAAAAAAATGAAATAAAGAATCGTGTTATAGTGTTTGAGGTTCGAAGGGGTCCCTTTAAAACCTAGTCACCTAAGGTTGTCTGGTTTAGAATCGACCCACCAAGGATTTCACTTCAACATTTGATTTGTTTAAAAATAAAAGTTCAGTGAAATTTATAACTTGAATGAGTAAGTTCGCGAGATGCCCTTTTTAAGGAATAACGTCTGTTAACTTGAGTGACGATCTCGGGATTATCAACTAAACGTTCGCTACATGGGTTATGAATTTCTTTACAACCTAAACTCAAAAAAAATAAAAAGAAGAAGAAGCGAAGAATAAGAAGAAGAAGAACAATATAGGGAAGAAAAATCCAAGGGATCTGTTGATGTATATGCTTGTATTAAAGACTCTAATCTCGGGTTCATGTTGAGTTGAAAATCAATAAAAGAATGAAAAGAGGGTACTTTAATTCTTTCTTACGTGCTCATCATTGTTTTCTGTTTTTGTATGAGAATCTCATTTTAAAAATGAGATTTAAGACTAAATTATTGTGATTAGCTTAGTAATTCTAGCCAGATGAGTGAAACTTTGAGTAGTTAATAAATGTGAAATTCTTAAACTCTGACATGAATCTAGTTTTGCACCATAAGTTGTTTTCAAAAGAATTTTTCATCAGCTTCTTGCTTGAGGACAAGCAAGGCTTAAGTGTGGAGATATTTGATAGACATGAATTATCTAAGATATCAATGGTGGATTAAGTAAAATTTAAACCTTAAGTTATGCTTTTATTTAAGAATTGATACTTAATTCAACAATATTTTCATTTTAGGTAACTTTAGACTATAACAATACAATTTGGGGCAATTTAGAACAAAGAGGACACAATTTTCTCAAAAAGCAACATTGGAATATACGAAATCACGGGCGAGAAGGGAAATCATTGAAGAATAGCAGGGATCATGCCCTTCCAGTCACCCGTGATTGAGAGAAGTGGGAGAAAAATTCATTACAGCACAAATCTCCACCCTCTCCCACGCCCCCCCCCCCCCCCCCCCCCCCCCCCACCTTTCCTACTTGTCGCCATGATTGAGGCGAAGATAGGAAGAAATTTAGCACAATAAGAATTTAGCTCTGTTGCTCCCTAATTTGGAGATGGAAGAAGAAATTATTCAAGCAGCAAGAATCACGTCCTCAGTGGATGTCTAATTAGTCCGAAGTGTCATTTTCTTATTTAATTGACACATCGTTTCAGACAAAAAGACATACCTTATGCCAAAGTGTTGTACTTTTTCACATCAAGTTCAAGAGAGAGATAAAAAAGATAAGATACCCATTAGAATTTATCATCATCATTATTATTCATTTTAATGGAGATATTGTACCTGTTCATAGAGATCCAAGAGGAATTTGTGTGTGAATGTATGTAAGTTTGTGTGAGAAAAAATTCTAAAAGTGTTGTTGGAATTCCGAGAAGAACTTGAGAGAGACGATCGGATCCAAGTGTTCGTGTGTGTACAAACATCTACGTTATTGTAATTAAAAAGGGATTTTATTATTCTTCTTATCTTATTCTTGTTTGTATGTTTTACTGTGTTATCATTATGTCTTATTCAAGTTTCTGTTCTTATCCCATCATGTGTGAGTAGTAAATTAGGGTCTACAACACCGTATTAACATGAACATGTGGTTAATATTGTAATTCTCTTGATAATTATTAGTTTTGGTGAAAGGAATTAAAGAATCTAGGGTTAATGTAGTGTACGACATTAGCTTAGAACGGATTTCAGTAGAATATGTCGAGAGACAATTCTATTGAATAGACCTAATTCACTAAAATAACTTGCTCCTGATAATAGAGATATTAAAGGGAAAGTTACTTCATTTTTATAGGAATTGATAAAGTACTTTCTTGTAAGGCGGTCTTACTTGGCCGTTAATTAAGAGAGATTTTAGTTAACACAATTAAGATTAGGAGTAGGAAATTCTTGAGAAGGATTCCTACAATTAAAGATTCCTGTTAGATGATAATTATGGGAGTAGACACTTGGTAGTTCATGCAATATGGTGGAGTAAATCTGCTGTGTCATACATTGTTGTGGAGTTTGTTTAGTTCGTTAGATTGATCTGATATACTTGGATTAGTTTAGATTAGTTATTTATTTATTTTCATTTCTTTCAATTCAACTTATTCGATCATCAGGTAATAGGAATTTTGATTTAGTACTTGTGCTTGAAACATTCCTTGAGGAGACGACCTTATACACTACTCTATACTATTGATCGATAGGTATACTTGCCTTTCTTATCGAGTATAAGATAGAACATAGGATTATAATTGTTAAACTTGAGACCGATCAAGTGTCCTACATGGCTTGTGTTTGTTCCTTGTGTATTCTAGAAACATTTGTTGATTAATTTTCATCTCAAAACACCACTATTCAACATAGCTTGTGTTAAAAGCCATGTATGTTGTATATCTTCCAAACTCCTATCTCTTCATCAAAGTCTTTCTTAACTCATCCAAAAGGCTTTATTGATGCTCATCATCTTCCTTCATTCTTGAAATTTATAATTTAACTAAATAAGTATCCCTTTTTCCTAATGATTCACATAAAATCTATAAAAATATCATATCAAAACAATGTGAATAATAAGGCTCTTTAGACACTTATCAGAAGTAAAAAACTTAAAGTATTTGGTCTAATAACTTGCAGAGAAAAGAGATATAAATTAATCAAACTCAACTATATCATAGGTTAAGATCCTAAGAGGACTTAAAGAGTTTTTAATAAAGCCTGTTTTAGAAGAAAGTTTTAAACTAGTTTTTGTAAGAAGTTTTCAACATAGCCAATTCACCTCCTTTTTGGTTACTTAACTTACAGGACCAATAGAGTATATTATCTTCCAGCCATTGCAATTCCCTAACATTAAGAGTTTTACCTTCACAATAGTGTAGTTCAAATAGTTGTAGCTGTGAAATGGTCTTACGGCTTCAAATCACTTCAAAACTCAATTTATTGCTACCTTAAACATGTATAGACATATCTAAGTTAGATTTCACCATTAAAGCTAAGAAATTCATATTCCAACCCTTAAAATCTTTAGATTTACCTTATTATGAATTTGGTGAAGATTGTGAACCTTCCTCTTGTTGTATCACAGCTCCATTGTCCTCATTTCCTAGCATGAAGTAGATAATCTGTTGATTAGTGTTAATGGTAAATTATATGGAAAGGTATCAACGTCTGAGGATAAGTGTCACCTCAAAAGGAGGCCTAGTAGGATTAATCTAAAGCTATCATACACGTGTGCACCCGTAATATGAGGACGTCTTATAAGTCAGAGTGTACAAGACTCTATTTATTTATCAGTGTTTATCATATAAATGATATATTATATTACTGGATTTCAACTATGGAATCCGATTTTCCACTTTCTACCAAGATCATAGAGAATGGTATCTCCTACAAATAGTAAAAATGGGTTTCAAACTTACAACTTACAAATTTCAAATTATTATAAAATTATCTAATTTACATTCTAAGTTTACCATAACCTATTTCTATCTTCAATAGAGTTTTTCGAAGAAGCTCTCTTCACACATTCCTATCCTAATCCAGCTAGTATTAATCCTGTACAAAAACTATTAGGGGATGAGCGAACCACGGCTTAGTGAAATAACCTGACCAGATCATATATCAAACAATAACAAACAAATATATTACCAATAATATGCAATGTAACAATTAATCATATGCACATTACAAGCTTAATGATCTAGAATCCAAAGCAGGATGGAGATTTACGCCCTCTCATCGGGGTTGAAGGATCAATGCTATGGCCCACCTACCAAGAAAGACTGAGCATATAGGAATAAAGCAATACTCACTTTACTTATCTCTTTAAATTAACCATGTCTTAAAATCTTCATTTCTGTTTTTAGCCTTAGAAACTCACAAAGTGTTAGTCCTTTCAAAGTGATACCATAAGCGGCGTCCTTCGTTTACCATTTAGTTCCTATAGTATCAATAGCTCAAAGTAATCTTGCATTGATCTAATAGCTTTTAGCCTAGGTCAACCAAGCATTATTAGAGGCCGAAATACTAACAAGTAATAGGTTGCCACTTGCTCAAATGTTGTTTATGCAAATCGTAATGCATGATCATTTTCTTTTATGGTGTCAAAAGTTTTTAGTCAGGTTTAAGATGATCATATAATCCATAAACAATTTCAAATATGCTTCATACAGTAATTATCATACAATAAACTTATCATTTATAATACGATAATTTTCAATAAAGCATACACCAAACATTATGCAGTATACTCAAACCCCTATGCATATAGTTTGATATATTATTATTATAAATGCAGCTATACTACAAGCACAAACAGTATGATAAGGTCAAAGTTACTCGCCGTTCCTCGCTAAACTATCAGAATATGTTACTGGAAATCCAATAACTTATATTTTTCCTATGAAAATGAAATAACAGATATTTATCATTATTTTGTTATTTATATAACAATATTGAGTATTCTTTCGGGTCTTAGTTATTAATTCTGGTATATTCCTTACTTATTTAACAGGAATTTTATCTATATATATATATATATATATTATTTTCTTATGATCAAAGTTATGTAATTTATAAAAAAGTCTCCTATTTGTAATGGTTATCCAATTTATTATTTAACCAATCTATCATTTTATTAGTTTGAAAATAAGATATTCGAAACAACATATTCACCATATTAATTATGGTATACTTATACTATAATTTACACTAATTTTAAATTAGAAGTATTTTAGAAATTACGTACTCCTTTCTTTTAATGATTTTATCTAGTATATTAATCTAAGTCAAGTTGATTGAAACTAATCACCTAATTCAATTACTAAATCTACTTTAATTAGCTTAATCAACCTAATATGCTTTTACTTAGTAGAATAATTCATTTAAGATATATTAGTTCTATTTATATTATTTACAATTTATTGTTACTTATTAAGACAAGATACTCATAATGTAAATAGCGCAACTAAACTTCTATGATTGTCTAAGTATCCTATCTTGATATTGAGTTTAATTTCTATTACCTGTATTGGTCCTTTAATGGTCCTATGATAATTAATTATTATTTAATATTTATTTTCATTTTGCTTATCTTGATCTTGTTAGGTATTTATATATATATATGTATGTATATATATATGGGTATTTGAAAAACTCATATTTAGTAGGCTTATATTTTTATAACATTTATTATTGCTATTTTTATATTGTTCCTTATCTGACTCATTATAGTAACTCATATTTATTTACTATTGTTTAGTGTCGCCGTGTTTCTTTTTATATACTTCATACAATTTTCTTGTTATATGTAGGTATTACATTATTAAAAAATTTAGCTTATTTAAATTTCCATTCTTATGTATAAAATAAGTATTTTACAATTATTATACTTTATTTTCATTTATAAGGTATACTAATATTAATAATAATGATAATAATATTAGTAATAATAATAATGTTAATTATAAGGTAATTTATTAGTAATACCAATATTATTTTTCATAATAACTATATTAAAATAGTAGTAATGTTAAAGACGACGATAATAATAATATATATCATAGTAATTATAATGCTAGTAATAATCATAATAGTGGTAGTATCATTAATAATAATATTTTTATAATGATAATGATATTCATTAGTGATAACAATAACAATAATAATTGGTATTAATAATAACAATCATCATAATAATAGTATCATTAACAATATTACTAATCCTAACATTGGTAATGATGACGATGATGATGATGATAATTATAATAATCATATCATGATTGATAATAATAGTAGTAGTAACAATAATAATATTAATGATAATAACTTTAACAACATTAAAAACAATAAAATCATAATAGTAAAAATAATATTAATTATAATAATTTTAATGATAATATCAATATTAGTAATAAGTTTTTATAGTAGTAATATTAATAATAATATTTGGAATAATATAACAAATTTTATAACTAAATCTTATTAATTAATTAATTAAATTTTTTATATAGGGTTAAGGGGTACACGGGAAGTCTACGGGCGTATTCTACCCGTGCTCATCTGAAAAACATATTGTTCATCGTCTTTCACGTTGACTTGATCCGATTTTCTTTCATTTTATACGTTAAAATCATTTCTAAAGTCTTCTTAAGTGTTTATACATGTTATATATACACATATATCGTCTCATAACACAATACATGTACATAATCCTTGATTTTCGAAATTAAATGGTGTAACTAGGGTTTTTCGAATTTACGTTGTTAGTATTGGAAACAAAATGGTAAGCCTTTCCTCCATAAGCTAGCTGAATCCTTTTTTTTTTTTTTTAAGCTTATTTTGTCTTAGCTGATGGTCTTTTCTCCTTGATAGTTACAATTGGCATGGGGTTTTTGTATATCTAAACTTTATGTTTTGTTTTGGTCTTTTAGGTAGGGTTCACGATGGCTAAAGAAGGAAAGAAAAAAAATGCAGTTGTTTTGTGTTTATTTGCTGAAAAGTTCTCACGATTTCAAGCTTGGGAGAGTAAATGGATTTGTTGGCTTATTATAATTATATATATGGAGAAGAAGAAGAAGAAGAAAAATGGTAGCTCTTCTCACATAAATTTCCATCGAGGTTATGCTTTTCCAAGGTGAGGTTTGATGCATTCAATGAGGGTCTTGAGTTAGTTAGATTGTGATTAGCTAACGGTGTTGATTTGTTGACTTTATAACACATTATTGGAGACAATTTGAACATGTTGCAGCCAAATTACGGCTTGAGAACTTCAAGGTATTTTCCACCGTATAAGTGGTACAATTTGCATCGTATATATACAAAATTTGTGCCAATGTTAAAGAAAAATATTATCATAATATTTAGTTAAGTAATTATCTAATTTTAAGGTAGTTTATTCAGCTAAACGGGTACAAATACATCGTTTATTTTAAGAGTTTTCATCTGTGGTTTGTGTTCAGAGAGCTCCAAAAATTTTGAGAAGGAGAAAGAATGTGAACATGAAAAATGAAAAAATGTAAGGAAGTTAGGATAGATAGAAATACAAAAACAAAGAGAAGATAATGAATTTATAACCAACAACTGTAAAGTGGGGGAAAATATGAACTTGTCAAAAAAATCAATTTTGTGGGTCCAAGTGACACGTATGATAAATACTTATTCGATAATATTTTTAGATGAAAATTTTCATATTATCGTTATTAAATATTCTGAACACTATGATATATATAAAATTTATTAAAGATATGTGTATGTGTGTCAATTTTTGCACTTTTGTTACGTACAGTAGGAGTTCAACATTGAGAATGAAAAAGAGAACGTGAAAAGTAATAAAATAAATGTAAGGGAGAGTTAGGATGAGTGGAAACAAAAATAAAAAGAAGATGATAAATTTATCACCAATAACTATGTAAGGAGTGGGCAAAAATATGAACTAGTGCAAAAAGTTAATTTTGTGGATCTAAATGACACGTATGATAAATTCTGATTCGATAATATTTTTGGATAAAAATTTACATATTACGAAATTAAATATTTTGAATACTATAGTATACATAAATCTTTAGTTAAGGCTTTTACTTTCAGTTTTTATACCTGCTATCATAAAATATTTTATTTATTTTAAAGTTTTTTTTTTGTAGTATTTTAATAAATTACTAATTATATTGCCCTTAATTCAACTTTATTATAAATTTATGAGGTTTGAAATTACATATAAATTCATTTCTATTTATAGATTTATTCTAGAGTTTTTACTAGATTAGAAATTTAATATTTATTTTATATTTGTTACTTGGTTCTTTTTATAAATTATAAGTTACTAGATTAGGTCAGAATTTTAGTTTATATAGATTCAAGATTATTTAACTTAAAGGTATTGACATGTTTCAAATATTAAAACTTAGGTTCTTAAATATTAAATAGTTTTTCTTTATTCTTTACTTCGAACATTATGAATTTTCAAAGTCTTAGTAATAAAGATTATTTATTCTAATTTGTTTATACTTAAAATTCAAATAGCGAAAAATTTGGAGTGATTTTTTATATTTTTATTATATTTCTTCATGATTTTATATTTTATTTATAATATTTATTATAATTGGGTTATGTAAAATTAAGGGGATTAAAATAAGTTCATTTTAGGTACCAACATTTTGCAAAGCTTATTTAAGGAATTAACGTTTTAAGTGGTTAAAAAGAGGAATCAAGTTTTGCAAAATAAGTCAAATAAAGTATTAATAATTGACCATTTACAAAAATTAAGGAAACTTCATTAAAAACCAATCCAAATGTTGATACATTTAATGAACTTCATACAACGTCAATATTTGATTTG
>JAMXBD010003754.1:0-104185 GCA_024138025.1 Combretum micranthum | reverse complement strand
ATCAGATACCTTCAACCTAAAATCTGCGAGTCTTACGCTCCTCAATCAACTGCTTCAAGTTCTTGGCCAACATGTCTTGGCCTAAATGTTCTTTAATCTATTCTCGGATAGTACCAGCAACTCGACTGGCAGATTATTAGGCTATCTCGCCAATTAGGCCAATCTGCTCTTATACTCAAAGCGTCCGCTACCTGATTTGTACACCCCTGCGATACACAATCTCCATATCAAACTCTACAAGGAATTCCTATCATCTCGCCTACTTGGCTGATAGTTTTGGTTGAGTAAGAATATGGCTGGCAGCAAAATTATCAATTCTCACAAGGAACTTCGACCCCAATAAGTAATGCTTCCACGTTCTGAGGCAGTGCACAATAGCTAACAGCTCCTTCTCCTATGCTGAGTATCTGCGCTCAGTAGGGTTCAGCTTTCGACTTTCATATGCCACTGGATGACCCTCCTGGATCAACACTCCACCTAAGGCCATATCAGAGGCATCCGTGTGGACTTCAAAAGGTTTAGAGATGTCCGGTAAGGCAAGGACCAGCTCTTCTATCACAACCTGCTCCAACTCTTCGAAGGCAGCCTGACACTCCTCATTCCAAGACCATACCCGGTCCTTCTTCAAAAGATCTGTAAGGGGAGCAATCCTCATGGAATACCCCTCTACAAACCGCCGGTAATAATTGCCAAGTCCAAGAAACGCGCGTAGCTTGGTGACACTTCTTGGAACAAGCCACTCTCGAATAACATTTACCTTGGCCCCATCCATCTTGATATGACCTTCTTCAATCACATGCCTAAGAAAGTTGATGCACTTCTTTGCAAAAGCACATTTTTCACACTTCACGTACAAATGGTTTTCCCTCAACTTCTGAAATGTCATCTGCAAGTGTTTCACATGGTCCTCCAATGTCCTGCTATACACAACAATATCGTCTAGATAGACAACAACAAATTTATCCAAATAATCACGAAAAACATTATTCATTAAAGTACAAAAAGTTGCAGGAGCATTAGTGAGACCAAATGGCATCACCAGGAATTCGTAAGCCTCATAGCGGGTTACACAAGTAGTTTTGGGCTCATCTCCCTTAGCAACACGGACTTGATGATAGCTTGAGCGAAGATCCAATTTGGTGAAATATTTGGCACCACTTAGTTGATCAAACAAATCAGCAATAAGAAGAATGAGATAATGATTTCTCACTATAAGTTTGTTGAGAGCTCGATAATCAATACACAATCTCAAACTCCCATCATGCTTCTTCTAAAATAAGACAAGAGCCCCATATGGTGCTTTCGATGGACGAATGAAACCTGCCTCTAACATCTCATCAAGCTGCTTTCTCAATTCTACTAGTTCTAGAGGCGACATTCTATATGGAGTCTTGGCAGGTGGCTTGGCCCCTGGGATCAGCTCAATTTCATGATCCACTGGCCTTCTTGGAGGTAACTACTTCGGGAGCTTGTCAGGCATAATGGAACAATACTCTTTCAGGACATTCTGAATTACCTCTGAAATCTCAGCATTCTCTCTATCCTCCTTCTCAGTCAAGACGGCAAGGAATGTTAGCTCTTGGTGTAGGAGCCTTCGCTTCAATTGGAGCGCTAAAAGCATCATTGCCCCAATGTTCTTACTACTGCTACTCCCATTACCAGTTTTCCTCCTCTGAACGGGCACAAAACATGGCTTCTCACCTGTAAACACTAGGCAATCAGCTGCTGGCAAGGAAGCAACCCGAGCACTTCTCAGAAATTCTATCCCCAGGACTATTCTAAAGTCACCTAAAAGGACAGCAGTGAAGTTGAGATTCCCGCTCCAATCCCCAACCTTCACCTTCACACTCTTTGCAACTCCCTGAACCAGACAGGCCTTGGAGTTTACAACTTTAATTTGGCTAGAATCATCAGACAACACTAGCCCCAATCTCTGTGATTCGGGCACGTCAATGAAATTGTGTGTCGCTTTCGAATCAATCATTGCACTGGCAATCTTGCCGTTGATGTGCACCTGAACAAACATCAGTTCATTGTCAGTCTTGGCTTTGCTAGGCTTTGAGGAGGCCTTCCTAACAACTGACAACATGTGTAAAGCTCCCATCTTGGGCTACTCTTCACAATCTTCCTCATACTCCTCATTCGGACAAACACCCTCTGCCTTCTTCATTAGGGCATTGAGTGTAGCCTTAGTTGGACATTTTCCTACCTTGTGAGGTCCGTTACACAGGAAACAAGCAAGTGTTAGCTTCTTGCCACCGCTTGATGCACCATTTTTCCCGTTTGTCGAGAACCATAAAATTTCTTCTAACCCCCTCCATTACCGTGGTTGTTAGAACTTGAGGCTCCCCCACTTTTGGGTTTGCCCAACTTGCTAGACTTTCCACCATGGTGTCCCGATGACACACTTCCCTTTGGAATCGTTGGTGTAGTCTGTCAAGCGCTCAGCAGCTGTTTGCGCCTGAGTCAAATTCTCTACTCTTTGCCTCTACAACTCATTCTTGGCAAATGACTTCAATCCCTCCAGAAAATAGAACATCTTATCATCTTCACTCATACTCTTGATATCAAGCATAAGTGCCGAAAAATCTCTGACATACTACCAGATGTCATCGCCATGGCGAAGCTCGCATAGCTTCTTCCTGGCATTGTACTTAACATTCTCAGGGAAGAATTGAGTTCGCAACTCAGTCCTCAACTGTGCCCATGTATCCACATGTACCGTACATTCTGTATTTGCTCATATTTGGTGCGCCACCACAACTTGGCATCATCTACTAGGAACATAGTGGCTATGGAGACCTTTGTGCCCTCATCAGTATGTCCCATAGCTATGAAATACTGTTCCATGTCGAAGATAAAGTTCTCCAACATTTTGGCATCCCTTACACCAGTGAATGGTTTTGGCTCAGCACTTAGGTTGAGTAGCAGGAGCTTGCATGAGGCTTGGGGGGAGCATTTGCAACACTCGCGTCAATAATGCGATTTGCTGCCTCAACTCCTCCACTGTCTCTACAATGGCATATCTCACCAACCCGTTTCTAGCCCTTCAACAACTACCTGAGATTCCTCCCGATGAGTGGCAATAGCAACCCTGAATTCTTCAGCCATCTCACAACCCTCGTGGTGATTTCTTGACTTGATGTCTTACATCAGTCATCCTTTTATTCAGCGGTAGTGAGGCGTTCAACGCGAGAAACATCCGCTACCTGCACATCCAAAACATTAGTCTTCGAGCAAACTCTTCTTGTCGTGTCATGGTTTCCCACTAAGCTCTGATACCAACTGTCACGGTCCTAGGCTTTTCGCTACACAATGGAACTGTGCTTACTGTCCTTACCTCAGTAGTAGTAAGCAAGCCTAACGCAGCAATATTCGTTAACGATCAACCTAATATCTGTAAGCAACACACGAAGGCAACAGTAAATAACCAACAATAAGTAAAAAGGGACGTGGTACGAATCAATCTAAAAATATATCACACTTTATTAATATCTCATGTACAGGCAACAGTAAAGTGTGTGGGGGGGTTTGTGTAAACTGGGATATCATTGATTGGGCAGTCAACCGTGAGTAAGAGCTTCTATCCAGAAGAGTACTCACACCCCACAAAGAGCTTTATTAGCTTTTGTGGTTCTGGCAAGGAGGAGACATTAAAATTGGTAGGAGCAACACAAAAATAAAATAAGTAAATAAAATATTTACAATAATCCCCCATATACTCCTAATATATAAGAGATTGTCACAGTATTGCTACTATAACCTCCACCAACATATAAATCCTACTCTATGTAATATGTAATTATATCGAATCTCTTGCATGTTAATAGCACTTTTAAAAATAGTAAGTGAGCAAAAAATACTTACTGCATGCAATCACATATGATGTAACACCACATTCAATTTAATAAATTTAATGTAATATACAATCAACCATCATAACCCAAATTAATTAATTGTTTTCATTTAATTAATAGAAAAATAAAAATCAATTATTAGAACTGGCCTCCATACCTATTTAAGGAAAATTTAAGGACTTATAGGCACATTATCAAAACAAAACTTTACAAAACAGGAACACTTGCTTAAACTTAGAAAACAGAAAAGATCCACTTAATGAATCAGAAAACTAGAGACATTTGCTTATTGAATAAGAAATAGAATTTGGTACTAGCACCAAAGGTATAGGTTCCAAGAACAATTTTTACTAAAACCATACAAGGAATTTGAAATTACCAAATATTTTCATAAAAGCAAACTAGCCTTTATGTTCCAATATTTTTGCAAAATAATTTTCCCCAACATCACTATCAATAAAATAAATTATTTAATCACCGAATATATTAGTTAATTTAATTCACTAATCCTACATGCAAAACCATCAAATAAAGCAAGCACATCTTAGCTAAATTATAATTCCTATGATAAAAGTAAAATAAACCTGTATCTGAAACTTAATCTCAAAAGATTGCATTACCTAGTATCCAACTTATATCCAATTTTATGAAAAATTCTATTTTTACCCAAAAAATAAAAATATACTTAGGTTTAGGGATAAGGGTTGAATTTTTGTCCACTAGGGGTCCAGGAAAGACAAGCTGAAGTAAGACCAACATAGACAAGTTGATCGATCGGTTAATTGGCTTGACTCGACCATCTTCTCCGTTGCCTCCTTCACATGTGGAGCATCTTGAAACCCATCCCGGTGATAAGCCAACCAAGTTTTAGAGGTTTTTTTTTTTTTTTCACCTGAAATCCAATCTCAAGTCGCTTTCATCATTTATTTCAACCTCCGATGTGTATTTATCCAATATTATATACAATCATAAATCAATCACCATTTGATATTGATATATTGTTTTTAGATATGATCTTATAGACATCTCTTCAGCTTGGTTTTGAACCGAAACTAACCCAGCCACGTTGGATCCCCTTCAGGACCCACCCCCACGAGGAGGGTCCGACCCGACTCAAAGGTCCGCTGTGGTCCACCGATCTTGGTTGGGTCTACCAACTAGACCCATGGACCCAGTGGTCCAATCGAGTGAATTTAAAAAATAATAAATAAATATTTTTTATTAAAAATAAGAAAAAAAAATTATTATTAAAATAAGAAATATAAATAAAACTAGAATATAAAATAGTAGGAAAGTTAAAAAAAAAAAGAAATAATATTAAATACTGAAACTATTTTCCTTGTGAATAGAAATTATTCATTATATTTAATCCAGCAACACATGTAAGGAATGCAATTTAAAGTCATATCTCATATTTTATATAGAGTTCTATTCTACTAAGAAAATATCTTATATCTAAATAATATGGGACTTTTTTTCTTTTGTAAACTCTATTTTTTGAAAGTGTTACTCTTGTACCACATTGTCAATATTTCACTTTAATGGAGAAGTGCTTGTGTATAAATAACCGTACCATCCTTGAGAGTCTTAAATAAATAAGGCTAAATAATAGTATACTCTTGGATGATAAGAGCTAAAGTGTAGTATACCCTTAGATGCAATTTAAAGTTTAAAATTTTTTACTCTCTTAAATCGAAAATAGATACATAAAAATAAAAGGAACAAAAAAGAAAAAAAAACTAAAATCACATTAATTCCAATATATATTCTATTTAACTTTAGTAGAATATTCAAGATTAAAATTTTAGAGTTAAGTTTAAACTTTTTGGAGTTATTGGTTGTGTGTGAGAGAGATATTTGGCAGTCTTTTCTTTTTTGGTGAGTCATCTTTTTTAAAGTAGGTGCAATTGTTTTCTTCCCTTGTAATGCCTCGTTGGATTTAATTATAGTTATCTTAAGGAAGCGTGTTTGTTTATTCATACAATGATAGCATATCTTTCTAGTTCTTCTAAATGTTTTTTAAGGCTAAATTACAAAAACTAGGAAAAGGTAAATCATATTTTTATTTTTAAAAAATTTATAAAAATATTATTGGAATGAAAATAATCTCACATTTAAGCAAGTTGAACTAGTCTTTTGAACAGATGAGGTTATAAGTGATTGACAAGCTAGCCAAAAACAAAACAAATAAAAACAACGATGACACTCAGTAGGCGGAAGATTTGCTAGTGGATGAAGGAGGGAACCTTCCATCTTATAAAATATAGTATTAGCTCAACATTGCAGTCCCATCAAGCCTCTTAAATGCTATCTATGTATTTCTAATGTGTTTGTTCTTACTGTTGATTGGGTTCATATGGATTAAGATCGAGAGGAGGAGCAACCACTAGAGAGTGAAGAATGTTCACAGGGGGATAATTAGGTCACAAATTGGATTGTAACAATATCTACTTGAATCTCTGTGAATGCATTTTAGTAAGAAGCATAACCATTGGACAATTTAGCATTATGCAATTTTGGTGAATGAAAAGAATAGGTAAGGCTAAGAGGAAGTCTATGGAAACCCAAAGCATAGATGGAGATGATTTTGGATGAAAATGGCATCAAGTGAATAGGGTTAGTAATCTTTACATGTGAGTAATGGCAATAGATTAACATAATATCAATGATATCCTAAGCTTATGTAAGAGAGAATGTAAAACTCCAGGTATCCATAGTTAAGAGGAAAAAAATCAAATCAAATACATAGTGAGTGGCATCAAGTATAGTTACTTATCTAGGCATGGGGTGTACTCTAAAGGCACCTATGTTCCCTCATGAGCATATAGGTTAAGAGCTAGTGCTACTTACTGATGAGGCTAAAGCCAATGTACTCTAAAGGCATCTGTATTCCCTCATAAGCATATAGGTTGAGAGCTAATGCTATTTACTGATGAGGCTAAAGAGGCTAAAAGTGGTGAGATAAGTTGGACCTCTTAAACATACATCGAACTATGACAAAACAAGATTGCTTTCATAATGGGAAGAACGATCTAAGAACATACTTAAGAGAAACCAGATAGAAGCTTGGTTTGCTATTCATATATGAGTTAATAATAGGAATTCAAGGGATAGTCAAGTAGACCTATTTTTCATTTATTTGGCTTATTAGGAGGATGGAATATATATTATATATGATTTGACATGAGGATTTAACTTATTTTTGTTATGCATTAGCCTTGTAAAATAGTAACCCAATGAATAAAATGATAAACCTTATAAAATCAAATCTATTCTGTTTCTCTTATATATTAGTACTCAATAAAACCAACAAGTAAGAACATTCGGAATGAAGGTTGCAAATAGTTGCAATTGTGGTATGGTAAACAACTGTAAATGGAGGCAATAAATTAAACTACCAATTGCTAATAGACAACAAACCTAGTATATAGTTCTTTGAATATAGGTTTATTTAAGCCTCCATCTCGAGAGGAACCATCCCAGACCCATCAGGTCACTGATCCAGTAAGGCTGGCCTAAAACTAGATTAGTCTAGGGCAAGACTAGCTAGTTCCGGGCCTACCGCTAGTTCATGAGTCGATTCATAGCCTATTGAATTAGCCAAATTCTTTTTTTTATTATTTATTTAACCATAGCTAAGGAAAAATTGTGGAAAAAAAACACAAATAAAAAATACAATTAAAATTATACAAAATAACTTTCAACTTAATATACAGTTGGGTCTAAGAAAAATATTAAAGTAAATTATACAATAATGTATTAATGTTTAAAAGTAAGTTCATTTAAGGTATCAACGTTTCAAATGGTTAAAAAAAGGAATCAATGTTTTTCAAAGTGAATCAAATAAAGTATCAACATTTTAAAAGTTCATTTAATGTATCAATGTTTCAATTAGTTTAAATTAAGTTTCCTTACTTTTCACTAGTGATCAACTTATTTTATAAAACGTTGATACCTCTTATTAATCACTTGAAATGTTGATAATGAATTTATCCCTAGTGTTAATTTCTCTTTTTAATCTCTCAAAACGAATAATAAGATCTAGCTTTATCCATTAATTAATATGTTGTTTTCAAGACGAGGAATGTAAACGAGTCAAGTCGAGATAATACAATATTAAGCTTGAGCTTAACTAAGCTTAAAGTTTTAAGCTCGAGTTCAGTTTGATGTAATACCATATAAATTCAAGCTCGACTTCGCTAAACTCTTTTAGATTCGATTTTTTAAAAAAATAATTTTTATTTTAATTAAAATGATATTAAACTCAAACTCGATTCAAATTCAATTAATATTTATACTCGATCGAGCTCAATTAGGCTTGTAAGCTAATTAATCAAATTAAAAATATGAAGCTCGAATTTAACTTAATAAATTATTTGAATAACCCTAATTCAAATCAACTTAAGTCAACTCATCTATTTTCAAATCGAAATTAAATAAAAATTATCAGAAACTTAAGTCATTTGCATTTCTACCTACGAAGGACAAGTGTAATCATTATAAGGGAGCGCTTAATTTCCAAACCTTGACTCTTAACCCAAGGACAAGGACATGCGCGAGGCCCATGAGTCTTCTAGTTACACGGCGTGCGAATCAATACATGTGTTCATACGAGACGGGCCTGACATTTTATAAAATTTTATCATTTGTTGGCATGATTGATTAGATAAATCTATCTTTGCTTCATGATTGATTAGAAATCTTCACCACAGCCCATACCTTTTACATTGGAACAAGAGAAATAATGCTGGCAGAAGATATGTACTTATCAAGTCCTTAATATATAATGTCTGCTCCAAGTGGAAAAATGAAAAACCCAAAGCTGGCAATTAATTTAAAAAGACTCAATTACTCATACTGTCATACATACTACTTCTAGCTCGCATCTAAAAAAAACTCTCATTACTCAAAACTATCCTCACGCCTCACCAGAGATTTGCCTTAATCTCAACCTGCCAATTAATTCCTTCCTTCTTGAATTTTTCTATTTTTGATGGCGTGTCTCGATTTCACATCTTGCATCACTTCTCTCGTGATTTCACTGGTGGAAGCGATGGGTCGTCTCGTATGCGGCCCCTTTTATGATGATATTGAAACTTCCTTTCAGGCTCTCGCCATACCTGAGTCCATGTTTGACGATGCAAAGAAGCTAAGTGAATTGCTGAACCAGATTGAGGGACTGGATGCCTCGGAGGAGATTGAGAAATGGATAAAAGAGGCAAAAGAGATCTTGCAGAAAGTAGAATCATCTAATCCTAACGATGATCGGTTGTCCTGCTGCTGCTTTGGCGATGCATGCTCCCTGTGTCGGTTACATAAAGATGTTATGAAACTGATAACCCGAGGGAAGGGAATCAAAGACCGTCCTACTCTCCTGAGAGAGCCAGTTAAGGTCTTCTGTAACGTCCCTATTTTTAAAGAAGGAAGCACTGTTGAAATAAATTTGAGAAAAGTCATGGACATGCTCAGCAATGATGGAGTTTGGAGCATTGGATTGTTTGGACCGGGTGGAGTAGGTAAGACCACTCTTGCAAGTGCACTCAATAACAAGTTGAAGAACAATTCTTCATTCAGCTTGGTTAGGTTTGTCCCACTTATCAAGAATGTGTGCGAGAGGATGAAAGCAAAAGTAATTAAAGTTGATTACCTAACAACTTCAGAAGCTTGGGAATTATTTGCTGAAAAGGCTGGAGAGGTTGTAAATAATCCCGAAATCCTACCGCTAGCAAAAGTTGTTTGCCAAGAATGTGGAGATCTACCTCTTGCAATCTTTGCTGTGGGATCAGCCATGCGGGGAAAGACTAAGATTCATGCCTGGGGGAGTGCTATCAAAGAGCTTCAACGTTCCATCCCCATCGAGGACATCGAGTCCAAAGTTTACAATTCTTTGAAGTTGAGCTACGACTCACTAGCAGATGATGCTCTCAAGTCCTGTTTTCTATACCGTTCTTTATTTCCTGAGGGCTATAACATCAATATAAGTGAACTTGTACAGTGTTGGGTAGCTGAGAATATAATCGATGAGCAACTAAACTATGAAAGTGCATATAGTAAGGGTTTTGATTTGATTGAAAATTTGAAGAACTCTTGTTTGATGGAAGAAAGTAGGATGGAGAACCAAATAAAGATGCATGATGTGGTTCGTGATGTTGCAATATGGATTGGGAAGTTGAATGGAACATGCATTGTTTTCTCTGGATATGGGATTTCCAAGAGTTCAACAATTGCATTGTCGGGGAAAGTTGAAGATATAAAGTGGGTCTCTTTTGTAGACAATAAGGAAATAGAGCTTCCTGAATATAAGAAAGATTTCCCTAAAGCCACTACCCTTCTAATTCATACAAAACGGCGAGTACATGTACATGTTTCTGAAGAGTTTCTAAAAGGATTCCAAGCACTCAAAGTCATGTACATGTACATGTCCAATCTTCTTCATATTCTCTTCATAGCCTAACTCAACTACGTGCGCTTTTTTTAAGGTATTGTCATTCTAATTTGGAGGAATTGCAATGTGGAGTAAAACTCATGGTACTTGACCTTAATTTTAGTTCCATTTATAAATTGCCAAGAAGGGTAGAGCAACTGACCAAATTAAAGATGTTGGTTTTGCAAAACACTGAGAATTTAGAGACTATTGAGGTTGATGTTATACTAAATTTAAGTTTATTGGAGATTTTGGACACAAGAGGGAGTGGCTATAAATGTCCTACCATGAGAAGATCAGAGTCGAAAGAGATAGTATTGCAAGACCTATCATGACTCATGTCATTGAAGGAAGTCTATCTAAGATTAGATGATGTGGAAGCCACTTATGAAGAGTGTAGCTGGATGGAAAGACTGAAAGGTTTTCAATTTAATCATGGTAATGATTTCATAATTTATTCCACAAACCATGTAAAGATCTTTAAAATCAGAGATTTTAGAGGAAATAAGATCGAGTCTTTCATTCTACATGCTGAAGTACTTATACTAGCTAATATATTGAGAAATATAGATGAGATATTTCCTAAATTTAACCTAGATAATCAATCCATCACTACACTAATGTTTTTGTCCATCACAAGTTGTTCCTTTTCCAAAGAATTAACAAGACATGCTCCCAAATCTAGTGCCTTTCCGAATTTGGAGGTTCTTTCTCTTCAAGGGATTAAACATCTTAGGAGCTTATATCAAGTAGCGAATGCTCTTTGGACAACATTTCCTAAATTGGGACACTTGGCTATTGTCGATTGTTCAGAATTAGAAAATGTATTTTCTTCTGAGTATCCCCATATAGTACTACCTGAACCAAAAGAGATCAATATGCATAATTGTGAGAATATAACAAAGGTGTTCCATGACAGTCCAGCAAAAAACCAAGTCATCGTTCCTAAATTGAAGCGTCTTACTCTTGATGACTTGAAGAGCTTGTGAAGCTTGTGCAACTACAAATCAAGTGAGCAATGGCAATGTCTAGAGATCCTCGAAGTGAAAAGGTTCCCTAACCTGAAGAAGTTATCTCACATGAGTTCTATAAAAGAGATAAGAGGAGATGAAGATTGGTGGAACAACTTGGAATGGGATAGCATAGAAACCAAGGCACATTTTAATCCATTCTTCAAGCCATGGAAAATATGAGGTCTCTATAGAATGCAATTTTCTCAAAGTCATTTTGTATTTGATGATTCAAAGTAATTCTGGGTTGCACGCGCATGTGTGAAGTATTTGGTCTTTGATTATATCTTCTTTTTTTTTTTTTTTACTTTTTTTTAGTGAGTTACTTAAAAGAATTCTTCCCTTATAATTTCCTATTAAATTTGGCTACGGTTATCACAATGAATTGTGTTTGTTTATTCATAAGATGTGAGCTTTCCTTTGTTACTACATGAATGATAATGTGTGTATGCGTGTGTGTGCTCGAGGAAATGGTTTGCAGTTGGTGAAAAATGGAGATACCTGAGGATTGCTCTAATAGGTATTTGAGCAACTTTAATAGTGGGTTCCTTATAGAGTTGCTTAAAATGCAACATCAACATCTTAAACAACTCTCATTGTTAAGTAAATCTACATTTTATCCTCGAATTACTTCAAAAGAGTTACGTACCATTTTTTAAATAATTTTTTAACAATTTTTTACTTTAAGTAAGTTAAGGAACTCGCTTTTTGAGTTGCTTAATTAAGCAAATTTAACATTGGTTCTTGTGTCAAAAAACCTTACTATATTGGTTAAATAGAGTTGCTTGACTTAGGTCCTTGTACCAAGCAACTCCAATAAAGATAGTCTTATACATCACGTGTAATATACACATGGTGACTATTAATGGTATTTTAACAGGTTGTCATATGGTGAAAGATACTTTAAAAACTATATGCACATTATTCATGTATTAAAGCATAATTGATAGTTGCATACCACGTGTATAATTAAATATTTTTCCATGCTTTTGGACTTCTTAATTTTTTTTCCTTCAACATTTTAAATTATTTTGAATATTTCATTTATTTAAATATATTCAGTAATGTTTTTTTAATTAAATTAATTATTAGCTAGTATTAACACTTTTTAATTAAATATAAGTTACCTTTTGCTAAAAAAAAAAAAAGAACAATATGTTAAATGGTAAAAACATATACAAGATTTTGTAATTTATCCTATTTTCTATTTACCACAAATTCTAGGACAAGTTACAAACTGCAAAGGCAATGACATATCACAACAATTACACAAGGTAAATAATACCAACATTAAATAAGCAACAATAAATTATTATAATAACTTAATCTACCCTTGCCCAATCTATGTAGTTCACCATCCCATAAATCATGAACATATGTTTTATTGTAATTCCAACAACTTAAATCCTAATACTAGCTAAAGTTGTTAGACCATGGGATAAGGGTACACGAGTTTCACCATATGTATATCAAGCAGTAAAGGTATCCTAAACGTAGCAGTCTATCACACTCAATATTAAAGCTTAGGAATGACTACCTTAGTCACACAAAAGCTTTGATGTTAGATGCAAGGCATAGTTACATGACAATAAGAGACCTATCATTGGGATTGAGTAGTTTAAAAGTGATAACAATAAATAGCATTTTGAGAATAATAAAACATAAATTTATAACTTAAAGATCAAACCTTACATCTCGTAGGGGTATGCCCCGTCAAATTATAAGTTTATACAACCCAAAGATTCTTTCATAAACAAAGACCAAAACTAAATCTATATAAGAAGATTTTTATGGAAGTCTATGCCAAAACTATCTCGTAAACTTCTTTCAAAAGCTCATTAATGTCCTTGGTCATTATCTAGGTAAAGATCCCTCTTAGATAAAGCCATAGGTACTCATGCTGCAATAAAAATCTATAAAGGTATAAGCACAACTAGCTTGGTGAGATAAATTCACGCAAAATATATTCATAAAACAAGCAAGTTTTTTATACAAACATGTGAAATGCATCATTCATATGAACAAATAAATACAATAGAAATCATGTGTAGAATAGATTTACGCCCTCCATATTAAGGGTTGGAATTGTTGCAGGCTCATACGACCATCATATTTTTATAAATTTTCAGGCTCTTATCTTATTTGCCACCACTACTAGTCCTTTTTCCCATACGAAAGACTAGTAGTGAAAATAATGTGACTTGCTTCGTGTTATGCATGATCAAATTTATTAATCAACTCACGATAAAGTTTTTGCCAATTTAAAGGGTGACCATCGAAATTCATACCAATATATCAATCATAATATCAAAACAAGATATCAACCAACAATTTGAGTTTCGATATGCTTACTTTCCATTTATCAAGCACCACAAGAAATCATGCATAATCCACATGCAATCTCCATTTTGTCCTTTCCTACTTTCTAATGCTTCTACATTACAAGAACGTGCAAGAAAACGAAAAACAAAGAATTAACTCACTTAGCCATTTGTCGAAACTCCTAGTCAAAGTAATCTTTAGGGAAAGGAGTGCCGATATCCTCATCACTTGGGCAAAAGAAATACCTGAAATGAGTATTTCATACTATTTCTACTAAATTTTCTAATTCTATTTGCGGTAATTTCCTGGTTACTCAAATTAAAACTTAAAATGGTCATAACTTTCTCATTTTAATTCCAATTTTTGCTTATGAGTAGTCGATTTCTACCTAATTTTGATTTTCTATCCATTTTAAGGTTATTTTAAGCATTTAATACCATTTGGGTTCGAGAATCATGCGGTACAGAATATGCCCAGCATGTTTCAATTTGGTTTCAAGTTTATTTTCGACACTTTTTGCAATTTTTATCTCATGTAGACCTTCTAGGACAAGTTTGTAATTTATTCCTAGACTTAAAACACATTAGAGATTTAAAGATGGCTCATAATACATGTATGATCCTAGTGATATTGCTTGAGGAAAATTCTTTATCGACTAGTCTTTGTGATATCTTGAAAAACATAAGTTTGCAAAACTAAACTTTTGAAAACCAATTTTGAACCTTTATTTCTTAGTAAATAATAATTTGAACTTAAAACAAAGTTTAATGCTTCATTTTATTCCTTGTCCAAATTTTATTGAAAACTTGTTTGTTAAAACATGGGTTTTTCATGGGTTTCTAAGAAAAGAACTTCATATTGTAAAATCGTCAAACTACAACATAAGAATACAATATTTGTGAAAAATCAATAGATTGGTTTTGTTTTCTAAATTTTCTTTTGTGCAAAAGACTTCTAAGTTATTGAAAATACAATTTTGAAAATATTTACACAACAAAGCATTGTCAATATTAAATATAATGATTCACTTTAATATTATGACAACATCACTATGAACATATTGGGTACTTGAACATAGGACTTAAACATAGAAACATAGACGATTATAAACATAAATATCAAAAGTCATAAAGATAGCAAAATATAGCATGGGAGCCTTAACTTATAATCAAAGCTTCACGGGACTGAAAATATTTAAGTCCCTAAGTGTAATAAACAAAATCAAAGTGTAAAAAAATGAAAAATGGTAGTCTTAGATTTTTGTCAAAACTTCCCAAAAGTTGAAATATTTCAGTCTCATAAATAAAATCAAGATAGATGAAATGAAAAGGAATGGAAGTCTTAGATTTGTGCCAAAACTGCCCAAGACTTGAATTATTCTAGTCTCTTTTGGACTTAATTTAAAAACCAGTCTAAGACTAGAAATTGACTAATCTTATGAGCAAATTAATAAATAAAGTGCATGAATAAACAAAGTTATGTTAATGAGCATTAAGTTCTAAAGATTATAAGTATTGCACACACACACACACACACACATATATATATATATATATATTAACATATAGAAGGTTAAGTTAACAACATGAACAAAATAAACATATTATAATCATGTACATAAACATTGTGATATGAATAATATGTTGTCTTGCATTTCCATTCCCTAGTATATGCATCATGGGGAGTTTTATGAAAAAATATTCAAAAGACATGCATATTCACGTATCACATAATATAATATATAGAGATGGTTTAGTGCTTACCTAAAATAAAAGATGAAAGAAAAATATGGAGGAGGCACTAAGGGGGGATGTCATGGTCAACAAGAGGGAAATTAGAGGGAGGGTTTTGAGAGAAAATTTTGAGAGTTTTGGTAAAGAAGAGAAATGAAAGTATGAAAAATGAGAGGAAGGTGATGGGTATTTATAGATGAAAAATTGAGGGAATTAATGATGTAAAAATAATTGCAAAAGAAATAAAATAGAGAGAGAGAAAGGGAGGAGTAGTAGCCACTTTAAGGGGGGTGGGTTGGGGATGAGAAGAAAGAGAGAGAGATAAAGTAAAAAAGAAGTTAAGCAATTAGTTTATTAAAAGTTTTACAAGAAAAGAAAATGTAAGATGTAGGTTTGTAAGATGTAAGAATAGGTGTAAGAGTAGATGTAAAAAAAGTAGAGTAGAGTGAATAATAATGAATAGAAATAAATAGTAGACAAGACAAATTAATTACTGGTAGAGATAACAATATGAGTATAAAAGCTTAGTAGCCTTCACATACTCCGACTCAGCCTTCTACTGTTCAGTCCATACCAGCTTCAAATTCCTAGTCTACAATGTCTCAGAGGACATCCGTGAGAGGATTTGGGCGTGCCCATCTGCGCCAGCAGCAGCGACAGTAGGTGATGTTGTGTTCAATTTTTTCATCGTTTTCATTGTTCAGGCCATGTTGTTTCTTTTTTTTTTTTTTTTACTGAACTTCTCGGTTGCTTTGTACGTCATGTGGATCATTATGATTATCGTTATGTGTTGTCATTTTGTACGGACATTTTCTATGATGATTACCATGCATGTTATTTCCATTATGTTTATTTGTATGTAGCGGCTGATATAGTGTCGTTGTTTTTCACTGTTCAAACTATGTTATTTATGTTTTCTTTGGACTTCTTTCTTGTGTTCTGGATCATCGGGCAGAGAAGCTTAGTGGATGACCCCAACATTGGTGGAACCACTTCACACTTCGTTTACTATGATGAATTACCTCATCATTGCCATACATATCGAGAATCAACGAACATTAAATCGCCATCTACCACTAAGAGGCAATAGATATTTACATGTTCGTTGTTTCGTTTCTTCATGCTAAATAAATCCATAGCACACAACATAATAATTTATATAATGTTTACCATGCATGTTACTTCGCATTGAGCTTTTATATACCATAAATATAAAGTTCATAAATTTCGAGAATCAATAAACAATAAATAGGGATCTACGACTAGGAAGCAATAGATATTCACATGTTCGTTGTTTCGTTTCTTCATGCTAAATAAATCCACAGCAGACAACACACTACAATTGTAAAGACCCGACCTACTAAATCCTTAAATTTAGTGTACCGAGTCCCCAATCACACATAACATTTTCATATTATATGTAAGGTTGCCTAAAACTAACAGTTTATGAGAATTTTTGATTAAATCTACTAACACTTTATAAACAATTTTTAAACAAAGAAGATTGCTAATAAAAGCAATCCATACATATATACATTATATGTACAAAGTTCAGTGTTAATATAAGATACTACAAAATTACAAGTTGTTCTTGGTACAAAAGGTAATCTAAAGAGATCTTAAAGTCTTTTACAACTTAGGTTTATTTAACAAGCCTCATATACAAAGAAATATGCTTAAGCAAAAGCTTCTCCCAAAAACCAAGGGCATTTGAGTCCTACTCGTTCCACTGTCCATGAACCTCTCAAAACCTGACATGTAACTCAGATCATCATACAACTCATCTTCAATATCTGCAAAGCAGCAAAAGTGAGCCAAAGGCCCAGTACGCAATAACAAATACAAAAACAATTGTCAAGCAAACTTGAATTAAATGAAATGCATCAACGGTCAAGTCATTATCTTGTTAAGTTTTCTTTTAACAAAACAACAGTAGGTATTCAAACCCCAGAATCTCACTGGGAATTTAGGGGTCCTGAGTAACAGCAGCTGCTCAGGAGGTTAATATAAGTAGTTCGAATACTTATATCTTCTATATCTATTCCATAAAGAAATAGCTTCATTTAGGGTTCAAAGCCGTTGCCCGACTTTACTTAAACTTAGTCCACAACATGAGCCTAGTTCACAAGTTCCCATAAACTTTGAACTAAACTATGGCATTTCCCCCTAAGTTTAAGCAAACATTACTCGGATACTATTCTCCCCATCGGCTATCCACTTAACCAAAACGAATCACTATTGCATCATAGCGTACCATTGCATCATGGTAAAGTCATTGCATCATGACTTAGGTTAAGTGCCTAACTAATATGTCATTGCATCATGACAGGTTTGTTGCTCCTCGGACTAGATTAAACAGTGTAATAGGCATCCAGTTCATCAAAGTATTAAGCCAAATCGGATTAAATCAATTTTAGTAATGCCTATTCCTAGCATACAACAAACAAATTATCACGTACCTGTACCCAATAGTGTATTACAATATTCACTGAGAGGGGAGTTAACTGAAGAACCTTTAATTGAAATAAGAAACATCAAAACAAATCAATAATCAAACGTATATATATATATATATAACAAATCCTAAGTTAACTATACAAGGAGATTCATTGAACCTAACATATTAGTTTTAACATCTAATTCATACATAAAACATGTTTATATAGCTTATAGATTTATTAGAAGACCATATATGAAGTAAAAAGGACAATTGAAGAAGGTTGAATTTATAAAACTTAAGGGATATGCGGCCTATCTACACAGGCAAAATTGAACTGAATGCCGGTAACATTGAAATTATACACCGGCGACGTTAAGAAAATTCGATTCTATTCGCGTTCAACACTGATTGAAGGCCGGCGGCGTTGAAGCCTAGTGGCCGGCATACGATTTGAAAAATAAAGGCTGGCCAATTTCTTTACAAAAGCCAGCGGCATTTGAAGCAGCTTTAGAAAAATCGATTCTGATAACATTCAACATCGCCTCTACGCCGGTGATGTTGAAGTACCAGATGCCGGCGTACACTCGAAAACATACTTATTTGAAAAGTGTTTTATTTCCCTGTTTTACACTTTCAAAATTTATAAATATAACACTTTTAATCCTTCTTCAAACACATATTTAGATCCATACACTATCTTCTATCCATATTAGCCAATCCTAGCAACTTTAGACATCATAACAACACATCAAACTACTTCATTCACATCAAACCCTCTCCTACTCTTCACTTCAGACTTAACTACTCAAATCAACTTCAACCCTCACCAACACTTGTCACTACTTCCATAACATATAAACAAGTTCATATAACAATAAAACACAACCTAACATTTATCAATACATAAAACCATTCAACTCATATGACATTAAACTCATCCTAACATTGATTCTACATCTATATTACAAGAAAGAAAATAAACAAAGAGTTTATACTAGCTTTAACTTACATGAAGAGGTTTTGGCTTGGAGAGATTGCTGAATACAAGAGCTTGTTATTGGTTTTGGTTTAGGGCTTATGGTTTGAAGATAGAAGGACAAGAGAAAGAAATGAAAAGTGGAAAAATTCGTATGGAAAAATGGGCTGCCAAAAAGGCTCTATTTAATCAAATTTGAAACTTATATTTATTATAAGTTTGACTTTTGGGTATATATGAGTTTAGCTTAATTTAGAGCAAAATTGAGTTTAATTTGAGCTTGAAAAATAGACTTAATTCTTGAAAAATCTGCTAACAATTCTTAAGCATAATAATAGTTGTTTTGATAATTTTAAACATAACATATACATATTAATTCATAAAAGATACAAACATTAATTATACTATACATACATTAATATACATAAAACAATAACATTAATCTCATTACATACTCACATACATCAATAATTTACATTAATAAACATAGTATATCAAACCTATTTCTACACATTCTTATATTTAATATAATTACTTCAAATTTTATAGTAATAATATTATATTTACATGAAAATTTAATTATGGAATAAATTAGATTATTTCAACAATTTATATAATGTTTACCATGCATGTTAGTTCACATTGAGCTTAATATACCATAAATATAACGTTTATTAATTTTGAAATATATTATAAGGAATGCATTTTAATTATAAAAGCGTTTAATGCACCCGTCACTAGTAAAAAGGTAAGCTTGAGAGGCGAATTTTTTCACCTCAATAGGTTGAAATTTCAACTAGTAGGGCTACCGAGCAAAAAAATTGGCCACAAAATTTTGCACATGAAGCCTAGCCTGTTAGGGAAAATAAGGCCAAATTCGCTGCATTATTTTTGGATGAGGCGAATCTAGCCTCAGAAAAAGTAGAGGCAAAATTCGTCTCATTAGCTGACATGGCACTCAGCCATGTTATGAGGTGATTTTCGCCTCATTTTTTTAATATGTTTTTTAAAAGAAAAACTTATATTTCTTTTGGGAAACTTATAATTTTCATATTCAAATTTTATTAATATTATTTTATGAAAAATTTTATAATTAATATTACAAATTTATTAATATTAATATTTAATTAAAATATTAGTTGATGATCATAATTAATCTTAATTTTTTACTTTGAACATTATAAATAGTAAAAATATTATGATATTATAAATATGTTTATATTGGTATAAATATTGTACATTAGAAATCATAATATACCTGAAACATGAAATAAATTTTATCAATAAATACAAAAAAATTGTAAATTGAAAAGAAAAAATTATATTGTATACTACCTTTGATTTTAATGTTGTTGAACTTATAATAATAAATGATAAAAGCCTACACAAATAAATATAAATAAATAAGGCCCAAATATAAATATTAAACAAACTCAATACAAAAGTAATTAGTGAATGAAGGAGCTGGGAAAGAAATCGGAGGAGGAGTGAAAAAAATTCGAATGGGAAAGAAACTGAGAGGAATAAATCAGAGAAGAGAGGATACAAATGGGAGAAAAGCAGGAGGAGCAGGTATATATAGGGTGACTGGGATGATGAGGCGAAGTTGGCCTCATGATTGGGAAGCTGAGGGGAAATTGGCCTCATGACTGGGATTATGAGGCCAATTTCACCTCACATAATATAGATGAGGCCAAATTCACCTCATTCCTAAAAATTTAATTTCGACACCCTACTTTTTCCTTGCAAGCAAATAATGTTGAAACATTTTTTGGATCCCGCTCTTTTCACCAATTCATTCTTCTCTCTAATTTACTTTTATTTATTAAAAATTAATTATAGATAATATTTTTATAGATTAATTATTAAAATTTAAAAATATATATGACATAAAAATATTTTATTAATCAATTGGCTTATTAGTAAATAAGATTGAAGAGTTACAATTAAAAATCTTAAGAAAAAAATTCGTAAAATAAATTATTTACGTTTATAAAGGATTTTAAAAATAAAATGATTGTAATATGATAATTTTTGTATTATTATATAGTTTCGTTTGGCATTTTATATTTTCACAAGACCTTTTAATAATATTAAACACATAAAAGTACATTTTGCACATTCTATAAAAATTTATTGTTAAAATATATTAATTATAATATCATAAATTATTTCATATGTAATGTGATAATTATATATTTATCATATTTGTTATGAAAGTGTACTTACAAACATAAATATTTATTATTAAAATACATGATTTATAATCTTATAGATTATTTGATATTTAATATGTAAATTACATATTGATAAAAGTAGATAATATTTATTTAGTTTGTTGAGGAAAATTTTTAAAATCATATATAAATCTTACTCATGGAAAATTATATGAAAAATTATGTGTGAAACATGTATTGATAATTTTTTTGAAATTGAACATATTAACATCAAAATTTGTACATTTAACTAGAACGTTACAATTTAAATCCGTTATTTATAATTTTATAAATTAATTAATATGTGATATGTAAATAATTTATTAATAGTAGTTTTTAGTTTTGTGTGAAATTAAACATGCAGACATATATTTTGCACGTGTTGTAAAAATCTCAGAAATAAAACATGCTATTTATAATATTATAAATTTATTGATATAAAATGTGTAAATTATATATTGATAGATGCTATTTTTTCTTTTTAATTAAATCATTCCATCCTAAATTTTACACAAATTCTATAAATAATCTATATTATTAAAGGCAAATCACCTACTTTGGTGTCTTTAGGCTTTTGGATTTAAATTTATTTCATGTTGAATTGAAACTACCTCTCCATAAAATTAAAAAAACTTCGCAAATTATTTTTAAAAAAATAACCACTCCCTATTTTTTTTTCTTCATTCTCAAAAGATTAAATTATAATTTATATTTATATAAACAAATAGACGAAATCATCCTATATAAAAAATATTTTCTATTAAATTTGAAATCTATACTGAATTTTTCAAAGTAATGGCTCTTGATATTAGTATTGGCCTATTCGGTAATTTGTCCATGTTTTTCTATCAAATTTTACTAATATATTACACTGTTAACAAACCAAGTAATTGATTTGTACTTATCAATTTAATTTAAATATGTTGGATTATTTTATATGGAAATGCATGTTTTTTGATTGTGAGTTCGAAGGTTGTTCCGTAAGGGCGAAGACAAGAGTTCCAGGTCCAAAAGTCAGAGAAGTCCTTAAGAAATGTGGCTGGAAGCTGGAAGGACAAACCATAATGATTAGAAAGAAAGGAAAAAGAAAAGGGAATAAAATGACAGGGGTTTTACCCAACTTACTCGAGGATAGGCGTTCTTGCGATCGAACTGTTTGAATTTTGACTTTTGTTTGGCAATGTGAAAGTGATGTTAATTGGAATAGATGGTCCAACCGTTATTCGCTAGCCGGGAAGATGGATGGAGATGATGATATTTTTGCTGCAATGTTTGAGGGAAACGAAGCAGAGGAGGAAGGGGGTGGTGTTGCGTTGTCGTGTGTAGGCCGTCCTGAAAGAAAGACAGATGTGGTAGACGAGGTGGTGTCGTTTCTTGGTTGGAGACAAGTTAAGTGTTTTAGTTTGGACTTAGTTAAAGTTACCTTTTATATTTTGCATGGTTGGTGAAATTCTCGTTTGGATCTGAGATAGAAACAGAACAAAGGGGAGACTGTATGAGGTGTCCCCAAAATGTGATGTTTCAATCCTTGACTATAGTATATCAGGAAGGTTACATAGAGGGGGAAGTTCCTTGATAAAAGAAAAGAAAGTTCTCTTTTGACTTGCTCTATATAGTATTGACAACTAAATCTAAAGCCCTAGCATGTGTACTAGTTAAGGAACCGTGTCATATTCATGCTTACCTGGCTGTAAACTCCTCCTCCGGCAGGGATAAGAAATTTGGAAATAATTTTCTGTCCAGCAGCATATAAAGCTGGCTGCAATTTTGGGAGTTACAAGGATTCTTCATATTTTTATTTTATTATTTTTACGCCAATTCAGTTATTATAAACGCTTGTTTACATTTTAGTCCATATAATATAAATGGTTTAAGTTATGGTTTTGCTTACATTTACTTACTTTACATCTATATATTAATGTGTAACTCATCACTCTCCCTATGAAGATGTGTGTTTACCTATTGATTGTTAACTTATCACTAATTTTTGTTGTTTCATGATCATATCATTTAATTAAATCTAATTAAATCTGGGCATCTTACTATTCAATTATTCATAAGTTTTAATATAGAATTTTCTAAGTACTTACTCATGGTTGACGTGGTATTAATATTAGGTTGTTAAAAATGGTTTCCAATATTTATAATTAAAGCCTTATCGGTTTACGAGGAACATCTCCCTTAAATCTAATTTAAATAAGTGTATAAATATATAAAAATCTTGATGTTGTTGAGAAACAGAGATGTGTTATCGAGCTTTCTAAAAGTTGCCAAACCTCCATCGATGTTTGCATTGTAAATTCTCGTTGCTGAGACTAGTGTGAATGAAAGCTTCGCATCGCAAGACACAACATGACTCGATCTTTTCATGCATAGGAATTTTGAAACGAATAAATTTCCTTTTCCTTTGTCCGTAAGGCTGGCTGTAAACAAAACATTTACGTGGATTTTTATGTGTATATTATAGATTTAGACATTTACATATTAATTAGTAACCTGTTGGTCATGCTAATTAAAACATATGTTTAGGTTTTATTTTCTAATATGGCATTAGCTAAATTTGTCCATAATTATCACATTTAATTATATTTAAATAAATGGTATTGCCTTAATGTTAATTTGTTGTAAGCTTTCGATCCAAACTTAGAATACCCATACACACACACACAGAGGCACGCATGCATTATTTTATGATGATATTTAATTCCTTAAACCTTTATGATGATAGGAATAGAATTTGTAATAGTTTTCAAATGTAGTAAGCTGCTTAAGACTTAATATACTTATAATTTATGTTTAAGATATTTTCTATATAAAGTACATTACACTTATGATTTATATTTACATCTTGTGATTCATTTTTATAGCTAGACAATTCTAAGTTATCAATGCAATTAGTGACCATTCTTGTCGTTGATGGCATTGTCTATTATTGATATCAACTCATCCATGTTATGTCTACACACACGTATACATATATGGGTGTGTATATATACTCTTAATCATAAATATATAGTAATGTTTTAAAGTTTGAATGCTAAATAAATAGAAACTAAAGGTTTCTCTTTTCTTGAGGCTGACCATATTACAAAATTTGTTCATCACGTTACTTTTTTTTAATTTATTGCAACTCTTATACAAGTATCATTATTATATATATATATATATATATATATAATTATCCAGAGATATATTCCACATTAACATTTTATCAATTATGTAATGTTATAAGAGTTAATCCCACCACATGATAATTATATTGTAAAATTTCACTAAGTATATTTATTGAAATCTTTTGGGGTTTCACAAGGTCGGTTCCTAGGTAAATCCCGACCCATGATGATGTCTAATTACACATAAATTAGCTAGTGTTCACCACTATTGAGGTATTAATGTCAACATGATTTAAGCATTTAACCCTACAAATAGTGTTTAGGGTTTGTAATGAATTTTCTTATAAGTGATGAGATAATTCTTTTTAAACATAAACCATAATGAGGACAAATTTTTCCATGAAACATATTTATAGTCATCGGCACCAGGTCAAACTAGCATGGACCCGTGAGGTCACGAGTATGGTGAACACAGAGTCAGCCTAAGTATGGAGCAAGCATGTCCAATTCATGCAATCAGGTGATTCATGGGCCAGCTTATGGCCCGTTGAACCACCAATTATCATTTATATTTTTAATTTAAAAAATGAAAATTAATTAAAAAAAAAGGAAATAAAAGACGATTAAAACTAAATTTTAAATTAATATAATGAAATAGCCATAAATTCCTTAAATTGCATGCTAATATGTTATTGGAATGAAAAATATATATATACATATATGTGTGTGTGTGCTTAGTTAATATAATTAGTGAATGTGTTATTTTATATGTGAATAGTATTATGAAATTAATAATATTGTTTGATATGTATAAATGTGTGTGAGTGTAATGAATAAATGTGTCTTTTACAAATTAATATGCATGTGTTATGTTTAGAATTTAGTAATTCACTTTTGAATTGTTTAGTTATATGACAGAAATTTTAGCCAATTTTAAACCCACTTTTTAAGCTTAAATTCAACCCAAATGCATTTGAAATTTACCCAAATTAATCCTAGGACAAATATACCCCTAATGGCAAGATTTGGATGACAATTGACTTTAATTGGATAAGTTATAAACTCTTTTTGGCAGCCCTATTTCCCCATACGAATTTTCCTTCTTTCTTTTCTTTTCTTTTCTTCTTCTTTCTTTCTTCTTCTCTCAACCCAAAATCTTAAACCCTAAGCCAAGATTTGTTACAAGCTTAAGGATTTGAATATTATTCCAAGCCAAGATTTAGTCATGTGAGTTTAATACAAACTTTACCTTTTATTTTATGTTCTATATTGTATTGTTTGTAAATGTTAGAATATATATGATTTTGAGGTGATAATTGGTGTGGGATTGAATTGGTGCATTGTTGATGGTTTGAATGGGATTATGTGGCTAATGGAGTGGTAGTATATATCTTATAGGAGTGTGGATGTGTGGGGATGAGTATTTTGGAAGATTGAAGAATTGAGTAGTTAAGATGTGAATTTGAAATGTAATTAGTGTTTTGATGCTTAGAAGTAGGATTCATGTTATTAGGATGGTATTTGGATCATATAACAAGCTTTAGAAAGTTTGGATCAAGTTTGGGAATTTTTGGAAAAAATGAACAAGTTGTAATAAAACAGGGGAAAATAAAAACCATTTTCGTATAGGCTGAAATTTCAACGTACGCCGGCATCTGGGGTTTTTACGCCGCCGGCGTATAGTGAGAGGCTGCTGGCGTACCTATGTTAGCCACCGGCTTGTACATCTCTAGAGGTTTTTGAAAATTAAGATTTGCATTATACACCGGCTCAAAGTTTCCGGCATGGAATGAAGGCCGCCGGCGTACCCTTGAACGCTGTCGGCGTTGATAGTGTTGATTTCCAGAGCATCAAACGCCGGCTCAAGGCCGCCGGCTTTGGCTGCCGGCGTATCCCCTGTGCTTTTGAAATTCTAAAAACTTTCTCTAAAATTTTCCGAAGTTTGTTATTTGATCAATTAAGTATTTGTTAAGCGATCTAGGGTATATAAGGATGTTTAAATGCTTTATTATAGCTTTGTAGTAATTTATCTGGATTTCTTTGATATTTATATTTATACTAGTTAATTAGTGCATAAGCTAAGTGTGAATTTAATATTGATTTAAACAGTGATAGATCCTCGCCCAGTCAACCCCGTTAATTTTCGAGCAATCTCAGGTACGCAGTAACTTGCCTGTCACTTTGCTAGGGTAGGCATCAAGATCAAACTACTCTAAAATAAGAAAATACTATTGATATATTGAGTGTTGTTTGTCATTGTTTGCCGTTGAATCTGGTTCGGAGAGCGGCACCCTACTCAGATTGGGGGCAGGGTACTTTCTCGTTAATGGATAGAATTGTTTAGGAGATATGAGTATCCGAGTTGCTCATATCAACCCCCTGAGCATTGTGATGCGTTACTCAGGAACCCCTAGTATTACGGGCTATGCCGGAAGGTGGGGCTGCCTAGTCTGTATGAACAGTAGGGACCACTGAGGGAGGCGGACGTAATACTAGATCCTTGTTGTCCGGAGTTTGAATACTCCCATGTTGTTTTACTAACTAAAGACTTAATAATAAACTAGTGGTTGTTGCATAATGCATTTAGCCTAAGAATGTGTGAACCACTTCGCATTTTGTATTCGTTACTTGGGTACTGGGCCTTTGGCTCATATTTTATCTATTTCAGGTGATGATTCCGATGAGTTCTATACGAGTATGGGGTACGAAACCGACTTTGAAGATTTTCTTGATGGGTTGGAAGATTAGAGATGACCATGGACTCAATAGACCCTACGAATGTAATAGATTATATGAGCTTCTTTTTGGTTGATAGTGTAATTATAGTGTTAGTTAGGTCGTGTTTTGAGGATTTTGGTTAAGGCTTGTAAGAAGCCTTTGGATGTAATATGTATATATATATATATATATATTTAGCTAATTAGAAGTTGAATTGTTTCCTTTGCCAAAGTGTGTGGTAGTATAGCTTTGCTAAAGTTATGTTTAAGGTTAAAAAAAAAAATTTATGTCTCCCATTGTATGATATATTCATGGAATTAGATAATCAATTACTCAAACAATTCCTTTAGGCAACCTTACATATAATCTTAGGGGTTATATGTGGTTGGGGAACCGTTATCTCCTATTTCAAATATAGGGGTGATAACGGGTCCTTACATATAATTAATTTTTCAACTTAATACAAAGTTAAGCCAAAAAATTATATTTTTTTAGCCCATTTGTTAAGGGATTTGTTCAAGGTCTATATTTTTTTATACACAAATATATCTAATTGTGGTTATCAAATAAGCAATGTGGTAATAGAAAATACTAAACACATACACAACTCTCATAAAGACAAAGAAAAAGTCTCACATTATTAAAAAACAACACTTAAGAATTCAATGAGATAACTTTTTAAACGTATTTATTTATTGTGTTGTTACAACAAACATATATATCATTATAGTTCATCAAATTATCATATGGAAACTATATTTAAGCTAAGATGCTCTCAATAAAAAATGAGAAGGATTAATTACACAAACTTGACATGTGTTTTGATCAATTTGCAAATACATAACTTATGTCTTTTTTTTTTTTTTTTTTACAAATAGGCAATCCAAGTTTCTTACAAAAGTACCATTATTACTATTAAAGGGATATATGTTGGAGTCTTATTAGTCTAAAAAGTATTACTAAATAAAATTAAACAAATAAAATATATAAATTATCTTTTAAAAAATGAGAAAATTGAAAAAATTAATTTATGACCAATTAAATATTGACATTTGTCATTATAAAATTATTAAATAATATTGACACATTTGTATGAAACTCTGCTCACCTATTTGTCAAAAAAATAATAACAACAAAGTGTTTGCAAATTGATGATAACACATGTCATATTTTGTAATTAACCCAAATAAGAAAGCCAATATAGAGAACTTTTATACTTAATGGTGCTCTCAATGAAAATAACATCATTCTACTTTCTTTTTACTCTTATTCAAATCATCTCTAAATGGAAAATGGATATATTAACACGAATGATAAACCCGTCTCCAGGATTGTTCATCCAAAGTATACCATGCTTTTCCATTAGGTGCTTCAGCAGTTAGAGGCAAATCTTGCCTAATAACAAACCGGAATTGACTAGCCAACAAATATGCACGTTCTCCATCTATAATTTTTCCATCACCCACATCAACTAACTCAAGATGGGGATACCACTTGTTTTGTTTGTAAAATTGCTCAATTGTCTCCCCTCTATATACACCACGACCATTCTGTTTCTGATTAGACCCGTTAGCAACAAATCCATTAGGAATGTGAAGCTCAACAGCAGCTATAGCTACATTAGGTGCATCCTACAACAAATATTTTCATCATGAGTATTTCCAAAAATACAAATATACATGTTTACAAATACATTATAACTATGTAGTTGAAATATCAACAACCTGATCACTATGAGCATGTAAACCACCATCTTGTTGAGAATGGCCCTGTCCATCATCTTCGTCAGCTGAATGATCATCATCGAGGCCCCAATCTTGCTCCTGGGCCTCGGGACCAAGTTGCAACATGTTTGTAAACCCTCCTTGCATTTTTTTAACCTATAACATGCAAGTGGCCTACTTAAACAAAAAAATGAAATTCATGCTTCATAATATAGCATAAACTTTAGACCAAAAATTAAGACTCTAAATTACTATATGCTCCATAAGTCACCTACATTTTCAGTCTACAAACTAGCCTCATTTATGTAATTCATGCTTCATAAGTCACCTGCATTTTCAGTCTACAAACTAGCCTCATTTATGTAATTACTGTGTTAATATATATTTTACGATGTAAACATATAACGAGCAACTTTAATCTTCTACAGCCATCTAAATGATAAAGTCATAAACTCATTAATGCACTTATAACATGCATGAATTGGCTAGTCACCAATTTGCACCAAAAGAAGCTTGCCACTATGTAAAGAATTTTGTTGACATGCATTTGGCAATCACAACACTCAACTATTAAGATCCTTAACCTAACATCAAGAAAGATTTATTGATGATACGCTTGTTGGATTTGGAGAAAACTAGGCATATAACCAGCCTTTTATTGAGGATACATTGGCCTTCAAAGAACAACTTTATGTGTCTCTACAATTTTTATGGAAATGACTCCAAGCCAAAAGTGTGTACTCAGCCAATAACAAAATAATAAAATAAACATGATACATAAATATTCCACATATACCTAAAGAGGGGGGAAAGAGGACGAAAAGAAGCCCATTAAACTTTCTTTAAAAGCAAATTTATTCTTATCGGGATGAGCAACTGCAAGCTATTTGATGTTTCCAATATTTTCACTAATAATCGAATCTCATTTCTCTTCACAAAGATACTAGTCGCAACATTTGAAAGGGCTGAGGATACACAACTACCCAGGCAACTTCAGTTGCTATATCCTCATCCCTGCACAGAAGACATAGCAAGAAGATGAGTAATCATTTTTCCTTTGAATCTCACAACCAATTAGATTTTATCTAGTAAACTTATATGATGATTTCATATTTACAGTCATGAACAACCAACACACCCTCTAACCAAATTACTATGAATCGGGAAGAATCCCTCTCTATCTAGACCCGAACCAGTTATTTCTGCCACAACATAGTTTATCTAATCACTTTTTATAATAATAATAATAATAACAATAACAATAACAATAACAATAACAACAATAACAATAATAATCAAGAAAGTGATATGCTTAGAACATATTTGATTAAACAAATATGTAAAAGAAAGAGAGAGGGGGAGAGAGACTAGCAATACAGATACTCATTCAAAGGAGTCGGCTATTGGAGATTGAATGCACTTGCCTCTGGAGGTGACTTGTGAATAAGATGGAGGGTGACTTGTGAAGAAGATGCAGGAAAGTTAAAACTAGAAGGAAAAAAAAAAAAAAAAAAAAAACCTAGAAGGAAACAACGTGGGATGTGGGGAGGGTGTATGGAGGGAAAATGAAAAGTTAGAAGCAGATGGATAATTGCAAATAAAAGATATTATTAAATTTATCTCATTAATAGGAAAAACTGCATTTTAAATATTTTTTGTTAATATGTTAAAGGTCATTTGAATTCCTTAAAAATTTGTCTCATAAAAGTAATATTTTTTGTATTGTAAAACGTTAAAGTTTGTATAACTTTATATTTTTATTATGATACACTACACCCATTAAATTTCAATTCATAATTAATATATTGTTAATTAAAATGTATGCACATATAATATATTTAATATAAATCATATTTACGTGATATATGTAATTTATATATTTAAACAATAGTATTTGTTATAAAATGTAGTGTAATATAAATTTTATATTGTATTATGGTACATAGCATATTTTATATATTTATATAATTATGAATATAGCCATGAATTCCTTAAATTACATATTAATGTGTCGTTGACATGATATATATATATATATGTATATGTGTGCTTGGTTAATATAATTAGTGAATGTATTAGACATGTGTTATTTTGTATATGTATAGTATTATGAAATTAATTTTTGTTGATATGTATAAATGTGTGTATAATGTAATGAATATGTGTGTCTTTTTCAAATTAATATGCATGTGTTATGTTTAGAATTTATCAAATTAACTTTTGAATAGCTTAGGATTTGTGACAGAAATTTTACAAACTTTAAGTCCACTTTTTAAGCCTAAAACCAACCCAAATGCATTTGAAATTTACCCAAATTAATCCTAGGACAAATATACCCCTAATAGCAAATTTTAGATGAGTATTGACTTTGTTTAGACATGTTTTGGACTCTTTTTGCAGCCCTATTTTCCCTTTACGAATTTTCTTTCTTTCTTTCTTCCTTTTTCCAACTCCAAAATCTTAAACCCTAAGTCAAGATTAATTATAAGCTTTTGGATTTAAACAACATTCCAAGCCAAGATTTAGTCATATAAGTTGAATGCAAGCTTTATCTTTTATTTATGTTCTATATTGTGTTTGTTTGTAAAAGTTAGATAGAAATGAATTTATTGTCCTAATTGATGTGGGATTGATTTGGTGCTTTGATGGTGGTTTAAACAAGATTATGTGGCTAAAGGAGTGGTAGTTTATATCTTATATGAGTGTTGATATGTGAGAATGAATGTTTTGGAAGATTGAAGGATTGAGTATTTAGGAGATGTGAATTTGAAGTGTGATTACTGTTTGATGATTAGAAGTAGAATTCATGTTGTTAGGATAGTGTTTGGATCATATAACAAGCTTTGGAAAGTTTGGATTAAGTTTGGGGAATTTTTGAAAGTGAACAAAGTTGTAATAAAACAGAGGAAATCAAAAACATTTTTGTATAGGCTAAAATTTGGTCGTATGCCGGCATCTGGGGCTTCTACGTCGCCGGCTTATAAGCGGTGTTGGAAGCGAACAGAATTAAATTTCTTAAAGCTGTTCGAATGCCGTCGGCTTTCACTGGAAAAGTCAGCCAGCGTTCATTTTTTTCACATTGTACGCCGGCTACTGGGATTCCAAAGCCGCCGGCGTAGAGTGAAAAGCTGCCGACGTACATGGATACGCTGCCGGTATGTACCTCTCGGTAAATTTTGGAAATTTGGATTTGCATTCTACACCAGCTCAAAGCCGCCGGCGTAGAATGAAGGCAACCGGCGTACCCTTGAACGCTGCCAGTGTTGGCAGTGTTGATTTTCATAGTGTTGAACGCCGGTTCGAAGCCGCCGGCTTTGAATGCCAGCGTATCCCCTGTGCTTTTAAATTTTAAAAACTTTCTTCAAAATTTTCCGAAGTTTGATATATGATCAATTAAGTATTTGTTAAGTGTTCTATGATATAATAGGATGTTTAAATGCTTTATTATGACTTTGTATTAATTTATTTGAATTTCTTTGATTAATTGTATTTTCAACTAGTTAATTAGTGCTTAAGCTAAGTGTGAAATTTAATATTATTTTAAACAGTGATAGATCCTCGCTCGACCAACCCCATTAGTTCTCGAGCTATATCAGGTACGCGGTAATTTGCTTGTCTCTCTGCTAGGATAAGCATCAAAATCAAACTACTTTAAATTAAGAAAATCCTATTGATATATGAGTGTTGATTGTCTTTGTTTGTCGTTGAATCTGGTTCGGAGAGCGGCACCCTGCTCAGATTGGGGGCAGGGTACTTTCTCGTTAGTGGATAGAATTGTTTAGGAGATATGAGTATCCGAGCTACTCATATCAACCCCCTGAGCGTCATGATACGTTACTCAGGATCCCTTAGTATTACGGGCTACGCTGGAAGATAAGGTTGCCTAGTCTGTATGAACAGTAGGGACCACTCAGGGAGGCGGACGTAATACTAGATCATTGTTGTCCAGAATTTGAATACTCCCGTGTTGTTTTACTAACTAAAGACTTAACAATAAACCATTGATTGTTGCATAATGCATTAGTCTAAGATTGTGTGATCCACTTTGCATTTGTATTCGTTACTTGTGTACTGGGCTTTTGGCTCATATTTTACCCATTTCAGGTGATGACTCCGATGAGTTCTATACGAGTATGGGGTACGGAACCGACTTTGAAGATTTTCTTGATGGTTTGGAGGATTAGAGCTAACCCTGGACTCAATGGAACCCTATGACTTGTAATAGATTAGATGCGATTCTTTTTGTTTATGATGTAATTAAAGTGTTAGTTTGGGGTTGTGTTTTGAGGATTTTGGTTAAGGCTTGTAAGAAGCCTTTGGATGTAATATATATGTACTTAGCTATGTAGGAGTTAAGTTGCTTCCTTTGTAGAATATGTTGATAATGTAGTAGTATAGTTTTGTTTAAGGTTTAAAAAAAAAAAATCTATGTATCCTATTGTATATTATCTTTATGGAATTAGATAAACAATTTCTCAAATAATTCCTTCAGGCAACCTTACATATAATCTTATAGGTTATATGTGGTTGGGGAACTGTTATCGCCTATTTCAAATTTAAGGGTAATAGCGGGTCCTTACAATATATATGACATACCTATAAGTGTGATATATGTAGTACAAATTATATTGTAAATATTGCATATTGTATTTCAAGATACTACTACAAAATTGGAAAAAAAAAAAAAGGAAAGAAAATAATTATACCACTAGCCAAGAAAAAGAAAATAATAGTAAAAAAATTGTTGATAAATCAATTTTAAATAAAAATAAAATGAAAAAAATTATCTCAACAAAATATATTATCAAACTAAATGAATAAAGAAAAAAGTAATAAAACTTCATGGGGAAAAGATAACAAAAAAACTATGGTAAAAAAGAAAACCAAGAGCATGAAAAAATATGAAAAGAAACTTAAATCACATACTTAAAATTATTCTTCTAATACTCAAATAAAAATGAAAACCTTTGAAGGACTTTGTTAAGTACACATAGATTTCGGTGATCACATAATCTTTCTAATTCATTTTTTAATAAAATTTAAATTCCATACTTTAATTACAGTGATGGATTTTTTTTTTTATGTCGTATTGCAATATGTACTTCCATATCCACATACGCATTTAACTATGCTCTTATTTCTATATCAAATAGAATTCACCAAAATGTTGTCTTTTACTCTATATATACATATATATATGAAATAGCCATGAATTCCTTAAATTGCATATCAATGTGATATTGGAATGAATATATATATTATGTGTGTGTGTGTGTGCTTAGTTAATATAATTAGTGAATGTGTTATTTTATATGTGAATAGTATTATGAAATTAATATTATTGTTGATATGTATAAATGTGTGTGTAGTGCAATGAATAAATGTGTCTTTTGCAAATTAATATGCATGTGATATTTAGAATTTAGTAAATTCACTTTTGAATTTGCTTAGATTATGATAGAAATTTTGGCCAATTTTAAACCCACTTTTTGAGCTTAAATTCAACCCAAATGCATTTGAAATTTGTCTAAATTAACTATAGGACAAATGTACCCCTCATGGCCAATTTTGGATGACAAATGACTTTAATTGGATAAGTTAAGACCTCTTTTTTTTGGGCAGCCTATTTTCATACGAATTTTCACTTCATTTCTTTCTTTCTTTCTTTCTTCCTTTTTCATCCCAAAATCTTTAACCCTCAGCCAAGACTTATTACAAGCTTTAGGATTTGAATATCTTTCCAAGCCAAGATTCAATCATGTGAGTTTAATACAAACTCTATCTTTTATTTTTATGTTCTATATTGAATTGTTTGTAAATGTTAGAATATATATGATTTTGAGGTGATAATTGGTGTGAGATTGAATTGGTGCATTGATGATAGTTTGGATGAGATTATGTGATTAATGGAGTGGTAATTTGTATCTTATAGGAGTGTTGTTGTGAGGGGATGAATGTTATGGGAGATTAAAGGATTTAGTAGTTGAGTTGTGAATTGGAAGTATGATTTGAGTTTTGATGCTTAGAAGTAAGATACATGTTGTTAGGATAGTGTTTGGATCATATAACAAGCTTTAGAAAGTTTGGATTAAGTTTGGGAATTTTTGGAAAAATGAACAAGTTGTAATAAAGCAGGGGAAAATCAAAACCATTTTCGTATAGGTTAGATTTTGAACGTATGCCGGCATCTGGGGTTTCTACGCCGCCGACCTAGAGGCGGTGTTGAAAGCCCACAGAATCAAATTTCTTAAGGCTGACCGAACGCCGCCGGCTTTCGCTAGAAAAGTCAGCCGACGTTCATCCTTTTACATTGTACGCCGGCTACTGGGAATCAAAGCTGCCGGCGTATATGGAGAGGCTGCCAGCGTATCTGTGTAAGCGGACGGCTTCCACCTCTCTGGACGTTTTGAAAAATTTTTAATTTGGATCCTACGCCGGTGCCGGCGTAGAATGAGGGCAGTCGGCGTACCCTTGAACACTGCCAGCGTTGGCAGTGTGGATTTTTAGGACATCGAACACCGGCTCAAAGCCGCCAGCTTTGATGTCGGCGTATCCCCTGCGCTTTTGAATTTTTTAAAACTTTCTTAAAAATTTTCCGAAGTTTGATATATGATCAATTACGCATTTGTTAAGCGATCTAAGATATAATAGGATGCTTAAATGCTTTATTATGACTTTGAATTAATTTATTTGGATTTCTTTGATATATTTATATTTTATACTAGTTAATTAGAGCTTAAGTTAAGTGTGAATTTAATATTGATTAAACAGTGATAGATCCTCGCCCAGTCAACCCTGTTAACTTCCGAGCTATCTTAGGTACGCAGTAACTTGCCTGTCTCTTTACTAGGATAGGCATCAAAATCAAGCTACCTTAAGTTAAGAAAATCCTATTGATATATGAGTGTTGATTGTCGTTGTTTACCGTTGAATCTGGTTCGGAGAGCGGCACCCTGCTCAAATTGGGGGCAGGGTACTTTCTCGTTAATGGATAGAATTATTTAGGAGATATGAGTATCCGAGCTGCTCATATCAACCCCCTGAGCGTCGTGATGCGTTGCTCAGGATCCCCTAGTATTACGGGCTACGTCGGAAGGTGGGGCTGCCTAGTCTGTATGAACAGTAGGGACCACTCAGGGGAGGTGGACGTAATATTAGATCCTTGTTTTCCGGAGTTTGAATACTCCCGTGTTGTCTTGCTAACTAAAGACTTAATAATGAACAAGTGATTGTTGCATAATGCATTTAGCCTAAGAATGTGTGATTCACTTCGCATTTTGTATTCGTTACTTGTGTACTGGGCCTTTGGCTCATATTTTATCTATTTCAGGTGATGATTCCGATGAGTTCTATACGAGTATGGGGTATGGAACCGACTTTGAAGATTTTCTTGATGGGTTGGAGGATTAGAGATGACTATGGACTTAATGGACCCTATGAATGTAATAGATTAGATGAGATTCTTTTTGGTTGATGGTGTAATTATAGCGTTAGTTGGGTTATATTTTGAGGATTTTGGTTAAGGCTTGTAAGAAGCCTTTGGATGTAATATGTATATATATATCTGTATTTAGCTATTTAGAAGTTGAGTTGTTTCCTTGCCAAAATGTGTTGTAGTATAGCTTTGCTTAAGGTTTTAAAAAAAATCTATGTCTTTTGTTGTATAATATCTTTATGGAATTAGATAAACAATTACTCAAACAATTCCTTTAGGCAACCTTACATATAATCTTAGGGGTTATATGTGGTTGGGGAACAGTTATCTCTATTTCAAATATGGGGTGATAGCAGGTCCTTACAGTTGGTATCAGAGCTGAGTTTGATTAATTGCTTATCTAATTGTAATGATATTTAAGACTTGACCTAGACACAATTAGTAGTATAGAAAAGAATTAAGCTATCCAAATAGTTGTGTGTAATTTTCTTCTTGCTTGTTTTATATAATTGTTATTTGATTTCTTGTCTACTAATTGCTTATTGTTTGTTGATGTCTCGTTGAATTGTTTGTTCATTTATGTATGAATGTAAATGTTAACTTGATAAGTTTTGCATGTGATTAGGAATTTAGATACATGTGTGAATGCGTGTTGAATATATCTATGCAATTGTAAAGATGGACAGGCTGAGGAGGTCTACCAGGTAACATTCTGATAGAGAAAGTATGCCACCACCACCACAGTCATCGTCTACATTTACTCCTACTTCATCTTCTACACCGAGCAGTGAGACTACTCCATCGCCTGCATCGGCTTTAGCTTCACAACTTCCTCCTCCGACTCAGATTCCTCCACCTCCACCTCCACCTATGCTACCCATTCCTCCTATGTCACAAATACCAACTAGTGATCCGAACTCGATGTACAGTATGATGAGGGATATGATGGCCATGATGCAGCAATATCAGATGATTATGTATCAACAAACTCAGCATCTCAATGCAAGCAAGGTAACTAGCAAGGGATGAGATCAAATGAGGCTGCTCCTGTAAATGATCAATCCAATCAAATCAAATTACATGATTTTAGCAAGATGGTTCCAGAGTTTGATGGCACTAGTACCGACCCTACAGTAGCTGAAGGTGGATAGAGGAGCTTGAGAAAACATTTGCAGCCAGTAGAACCCGGAAGATAATAAAGTGGATTTAGCGGTTTACATGATGAAGAAAGAGGCTTATAATTGGTGGAGATTAACAAGTGGAAATCTACAACTACCCATATCATGGAATGCATTCAAGGATATATTTTTCATCAAGTATTTTCCGAATTCAGTAAGAGAGAGATGATAGCGATTGGTTGAACTTGAGACAAGGGAGCAAGACTATAGATGAATATATGGTGAATTCTGTAGACTGTTGCGTTTTGCTGGAGGTGATTACCGATGAAGAATGAAAGTTCAGAAATTTCAGAATGGACTGAATGAAGAAATCCAAAGTGAAGTGAAGAAATTTGAGTTGCATACCCTATCAGATACGGTGGCCAAAGCTTTGCTAATGGAGCAAATTCAGAACGATAGTAGAATTAGAAGAGCAAAGAGAGCTGCATTTCTGGGAAAGAGACCCGCTTCCACTTCATCCTATGATAATTATCGGGGTGTTGGTAAAGGAAAGAAGCCATTTATGGGACGACAAGGAATCAAAAGCCGACATATAAAGCTCCTACACTTGCATTTGAAAAGAAATGTTTTAGGTGCTATGGTCCTCATGAGTTGTCCGATTGCAAGTGGACTCCCAATGCATGTTTCTCATGTGGTCAAGTTGGGCATAAGTCTAGAGAGTGCAAGAATCCGAAACTACCACCGGTCTTTTGTGCATATTGCAAGCAAAGAGGGCATCACATTGCTAATTGCAAGGACCGACCTAATGTGAAGAGTGGAGTTGATGTAGAGAAGGGAAAGACAAATCCGAGGGTTTTCGCCTTACAGCAGATTGAGGACACCCTCAGTAGACACTTTGGCAGGTATACTGAGTGTTGCTAATAGGGATGCATATGTGCTAATTGATACTGGAGCGACTCATGCTTGTATTTCTGAAAATTTTATGAATGATTGTGAGCTTGCCTCTGAATTGTTGATTGATCGTGTTATGTGTGTGACTACTCCGTTGGTGATTGAAAATAGACATCCTTGTGTGTGTAAAATATAAGTGTTGTGATTTCAAATGTGAACATGCCTATTGATATGATAGTGTTGCCTTTATCTGATTTTGATGTGATTTTGGGAATGAATTGGCTAAATCATATAAGGTACGATTGATTGTAGTAAGGCGGAGTTAAGTTTTGGCTTGATTGAAGGGAGTTTCACATAAATTGGAGAGGTTAAGACCTAGGAGTATGAAGTTTATGGAGCTATGGGAAAAACCAGTTGTGGCAGCTATAAATATTGAAGAAGTGGATATCAAAATGACGCCAATTGTGAATGAGTTTGTGGATGTATTTCCGAGAAGTTACCTGGATTACCACCGGATCGGGAGATAGAGTTTGGAATTGAGGTATTGCCTGGAACGGTACCTATCTCTAAAGCTCCATATAGAATGGCTCCAGCTGAATTGAAAGAGTTGAAGTTACAATTGCAAGAGTTGCAAGATTTGGGCTTTATCAGACCGAGTATATCGCCCTGGGGTGCTCCTGTGCTGTTTGTCAAGAAGAAAGATGAAAGTTTACGCATGTGTATTGATTACCGGGAATTGAACCGAGTTACTATTAAGAACAAATACCCTTTACCTAGGATCGATGATTTGTTCGATCAGTTAAAGGGAGCCACAGTGTTTTCTAAGATCGACTTGAGATCAGGATATTATCAACTCAAGATCAAATCGCAAGATATTCAGAAGACGGCTTTCCGAACTCGGTATGGACACTTCGAGTTTTTGGTGATGCCTTTTGGGTTAACCAATGCTCCAGGCATTCATGGATTTGATGAATAGAGTCTTCAAGGATTATCTGGATTCATTTGTCATAGTATTCATTGATGATATTCTGATATATTCTCGGAACAAGGAAGAGCATCGAGAGCATTTAAGACTTGTGTTACGAAAACTCCGAGAGAAGAAACTCTATGCGAAATTTAACAAGTGTCATTTTGGTTGGAAGAAATATCCTTTCTTGGACATATTATCTCAAAGGAAGGTATTTCGGTTGATCCAATGAAGATTGAAGCCATTTTGAAATGGGCAAGGCCTACTAATGTGAGTGAGATTAGAAGTTTCCTTGGATTAGCTGGATACTACCGAAGGTTTGTTGAAGGATTTTCGAAACTTGCATCTCCATTAACAAAGTTGACACGGAAGAATACTAAGTATGTGTGGGATGACAAGTGTGAGAGGAGTTTTAAAGAGTTGAAAGAAAGATTGATATCAGCTCCTATTTTGGCATTGCCTGTTAGTGGAAAGGAATTTGAAGTTTTAGTGATGCATCTATCCAAGGACTCGGTTGTGTTCTCATGCAAGATGGAAAAGTTATAGCTTATGCATCAAGGCAACTAAAACCCCATGAGAAGAATTACCCGGTGCATGATCTTGAATTGGCAGCAGTGATTCTCGCATTGAAACTTTGGAGACATTATTTGTTTGGAGAGAAATGCAAGATCTACACGGATCACAAGAGTTTGAAATACATATTCACACAGAAGAGCTTAATATGAGGCAAAGAAGATGGCTTGAGTTGATTAAAGATTATGATGTGGAAATACTTTATCATCCTGGAAAGCTAATGTAGTAGCGGATGCACTCAGTAGGAAGAAGCAAATGGATGATGTGACTTTGATTTCTAGCCAAAGAGAATTCAGATGGATTTCATGAAGTTAGAACTTGAGGTTACATTAGAGCAAGTTGATGTGATATTGGCTCAATTATCCTTGCAACCGACAATTTTGGAAAGGATTAAACAAGTCCAAAAGCAAGATGATGAAGTTAAAAGAATAAAGATAGCCATTGGAGAAGGGAAGAGAAAAGAGTTGAGAATTGATGAGGATGAAGTTATTAGATATGGGAATCGACTTTTTGTGCCATATGAGTTGAGAGAAGAAATCCTGAAGGAAGCTCATTCATCTTCATATTCGATCCACCCGGGAACCACCAAAATGTATAGAGATTTGAAGAAAAATTTATGGTGGGAAGGTTTGAAGAGAGATATTGCTCATATGTATCCAAGTGTTTGACTTGTCAACAAATAAAAATCGAGCATCAACGACCCGGAGGAGAACTTCGACCTTTATCCATACCTGAATGGAAATGGGATGATATCACCATGGATTTCATATCGGCTTTACCCAAGACTATTGCCAAACATGAAGTTATTTGGGTAATCGTGGATAGATTAACGAAATCGGCTCATTTCATACCTTTGAGAGTTGGAGATTCCTTAGAAAGAATGGCACATATCTATATCAAAGAAATAGTGAGATTACACGGGATTCCGAAGACAATTACTTCTGATCGAGATTCTCGCTTTGTCAGCCGGTTTTGGAAAAGTCTACATGCCGCTTTAGGTACTCAACTTCAGTTTAGTACTGCATTTCATCCACAGACAGACGGGCAATCGGAAAGAACGATTCAAATCTTGGAAGATATGCTTAGAGCATGTGCTCTAGATTTTGGCAATAAGTGGGATACTTATTTGCCACTTGTTGAATTTGCCTACAACAATAGTTTCCAAGTAACAATTCAGATGGCACCCTATGAAGCGCTTTATGGTAGAAATGCAGATCTCCAATACATTGGGATGAAGTTGGAGAAAGAGTTATTTTGGGTCCAGAATTGGTACAACAAGCAGTGGATAAAATCCAAGTAGTTAAGCAAAGGATGAAAACGGCTCAAGATCGGTATAAAAGCTATGCCGACATGAGGAGAAGACCATTGGAGTTTGAAGTGGTGATCATGTGTTTCTTAAATTTCTCCAACAAAAGGGATTATTAGATTTGGAGCTAGAGGCAAATTGAATCCAAGGTACATTGGTCCGTATGAGATTCTAGAAAGAATTGGACCATTAGCTTATCGATTGGCTCTACCACCAAATTTGTCGGAAGTGCATGATGTATTCCATGTGTCACAACTTCGAAAGTGTATATCAGATCCCGAAGCTATCATTTCTACACATCAACCGGAGGTTCAACCAAATTTGAGCACAGTGGAGAAACCGATCAAAGTCTTGGATAGATTGATAAAGTGTTGAGGAGAAAAGTAATTCCTTATGTGAAGGTTTTGTGGACTGGACAAACCGAGAGGGAAGCGACATGGGACCCGAGAACGAAATGAAGCAAAGTACCCGAGTTATTTGAATAGTGTTAAGGTAAGCTAAGTTTCGAGGACGAAACTTTTTGAAGGAGGAGAGAATGAAATAGCCATGAATTCCTTAAATTGCATTAATGTGTTATTGGAATGATATATATATATATATATATGTGTGTGTGTGTGCTTAGTTAATATAATTAGTGAATGTGTTATTTTATATGTGTATAGTATTATGAAATTAATATTATTGTTTGATATGTATAAATGTGTGTATAGTGTAATGAAATGTGTCTTTTCAAATTAATATGCATGTGTTATGTTTAGAATTTATAAATTACTTTTGAATTGCTTAGATTATGACAGAATTTTGAATTTTAACCCACTTTTTGAGCTTAAATTCAACCCAAATGCATTTGAAATTTGCCTAAATTAATCTAGGACAAATATACCCCTAATGGCAATTTGGATGAAATTGACTTTAATTGGACAAGTTAAGACCTCCTTTTTGGGCAGCCCTATTTTCATACGAATTTTCACTTCTTTCTTTCTTTCTTTCTTTCTTCCTTTCTCATCCCAAAATCTTAAACCCTAAGCCAAGATTTATTACAAGCTTTAGGATTTGAATATCATTCCAAGCCAAGATTCAATCATGTGAGTTTAATACAAACTTTATCTTTTATTTTATGTTCTATATTGTTGTTTGTAAATGTTAGATATATATGATTTTGAGGTGATAATTGGTGTGGATTGATTTGGTGCATTGATGATAGTTTGGATGAGATTATGATTAATGGAGTGGTAATTTGTATCTTATAGGAGTGTTGTTGTGGGGATGAATGTTATGGGAGATTGAAGGATTGAGTAGTTGAGTTGTGAATTGGAAGTATGATTAGTTTTGATGCTTAGAAGTAGGATACATGTTGTTAGGATAGTGTTTGGATCATATAACAAGCTTTAGAAAGTTTGGATTAAGTTTGGGAATTTTTGAAAAATGAACAAGTTGTAATAAAACAGGGGAAATCAAAAACATTTTCGTATAGGCTAAAATTTGAACGTACGCCGGCATCTGGGGTTTCTACCCGCCGCCTAGAGGCGGTGTTGAAGCCCACAGAATCAAATTTCTTAAGGCTGATCGAACGCGCCGGCTTTCGCTGGAAAAGTCAGCCGGCGTTCATCCTTTCATTGTACGCCGGCTACTGGGAATCAAAGCCCCGCGTATGTGAGAGGCTGCCAGCGTATCTGTGTAAGCGGACGGCTTGCACCTCTCTGGACGTTTTGAAAAATTTTGAATTTGGATTCTACGGCTCAAGCCACCGGCGTAGAATGAAGGCAGTCGGCGTACCCTTGAACACTGCCAGCGTTGGCAGTGATTTTTAGAATCAAACACCGGCTCAAAGCCGCCGGCTTTGATGCCGGCGTATCCCCTGCGCTTTTGAATTTTTAAAACTTTCTTAAAATTTTCCGAAGTTTGATATATGATCAATTACGTATTTGTTAAGCGATCTAGGATATAATAGGATGCTTAAATGCTTTATTATGACTTTGATTAATTTTTTTGGATTTCTTTGATATATTTATATTTTATACTAGTTAATTAGTGCTTAAGCTAAGTGTGAATTTAATATTGATTAAACAGTGATAGATCCTCGCCCAGTCAACCCGTTAACTTCCCGAGCTATCTCAGGTACGCAGTAACTTGCTGTCTCTTTGCTAGGATAGGCATCAAAATCAAGCTACCTTAAATTAAGAAAATCTATTGATATATGAGTGTTGATTGTCGTTGTTTGCCGTTGAATCTGGTTCGGAGAGCGGCACCCTGCTCAGATTGGGGGCAGGGTACTTTCTCGTTAATGGATAGAATTGTTTAGGAGATATGAGTATCCGAGCTGCTCATATCAACCCCCTGAGCGTCGTGATGCGTTACTCAGGATCCCCTAGTATTACGGGCTACGCCGGAAGGTGGGCTGCCTAGTCTGTATGAACAGTAGGGACCACTCAGGGAGGCGGACGTAATACTATCCTTGTTGTCCGGAGTTTGAATACTCCCGTGTTGTTTACTAACTAAAGACTTAATAATGAACAAGTGATTGTTGCATAATGCATTTAGCCTAAGAATGTGTGATTCACTTCGCATTTTGTATTCGTTACTTGTGTACTGGGCCTTTGGCTCATATTTTATCTATTTCAGGTGATGATTCCGATGAGTTCTATACGAGTATGGGGTACGGAACCGACTTTGAAGATTTTCTTGATGGGTTGGAGGATTAGAGATGACCATGGACTCAATGGACCCTATGAATGTAATAGATTAGATGAGATTCTTTTTGTTGATGGTGTAATTATAGTGTTAGTTGGGTTGTGTTTTGAGGATTTTGGTTAAGGCTTGTAAGAAGCCTTTGGATGTAATATGTATATATATATATATATATGTATTTAGCTATTAGAAGTTGAGTTGTTTCCTTTGCCAAAATGTGTTGTATATAGCTTTGCTTAAGGTTTAAAAAAAAAAAATTTATTTTTGTTGTATAATATCTTTATGGAATTAGATAAACAATTACTCAAACAATTCCTTTAGGCAACCTTACATATAATCTTAGGGGTTATATGTGGTTGGGGAACCATTATCTCCTATTTCAAATATGGGGGTGATAGCGGGTCCTTACAATATGAAATGACCTAGATGTAAATTCTATTTAAATTCCATGTGTTTATTTATTTATCTTAAGTATTGAATTGAATGAGCTTGATGATTATAATGGTTATGTTGCTAGTAGTTCAAAATGTATTATTTTGCATGTATATATTGAAATTAATATCTTTGTTTTATATGCATCAATGTGTGTGTGTAATAAAATTATTAGTTATGTCTTTTATACATTAAGGTGATAGTTAAGTTAGATTTATAAAATTAATCTTGGTTTTCTATAAGATTAGTTAATAGAAATTTCCTTAGTTAAGTTAGCATTTATGCCCCAAATGAAGCCCAAATGAGATTCAAATTTATGCCAAATGCATCCTAAGCTTATGTATGCTTTAAGGGGTAAATTTGGAATATGTTTAAAGTCAAATTTTGCTTAATTAACCTACTTTTAGAGGCAGCCATTACTTTATACGAATTTTGCTTCTTCTTTCTTTCTTTTCTTCTTCCTCTTTCAATTCCATTCCAAGCTTAAGATAAGGTCTCTATCAAGTTTAAGAATCAAAGTTTTTCTCAAGACAAGGTATATATATGATTATTTGAATTGATTTAGTTATGATTGTTGTTTTGTTTTGTTTTTCTTTCTTGAAGAGATTGCATGAATTCTTCGTTGAAATGAGATTAGTGTTAATCAAATTGTTTGTTCATGCTTGGGATGAGTTATGAATGTGTTATATGAGTGTGTGAGTTTGTGCATGCATGGTTGAAGTAATATGAAGTGTTGGGAGGATGTGAAGAGGATTTGTGTAGGAAATTTAGAATGGATTGAAGTGGAATTTGAAGTGTTTAAATTGTGTTGATTTCATGATTTGAGTAGCTAGAATTGAGTAGTATAGATATGAGTGAGTATATGAAGTTGGAAGTGTAGTTGAGAAAGCTTTTGAAGTGTTTTAAGATAGAATTTTACAAAGTGGAAAAACAGGGGATTTGAAATTTCGTTTAAGCCTGTTTTTAGAACGTACGCCGGCAACCTGGGAATTCAACGCCGCCGGCTTTTACAAATAAAAATTGCCAGCGTTTGTTCTTCAGAATGTACGCCGACAATTTGAGAGTCAAGGCCGCTGGCGTATGTGCAAAGGCTGCCAACGTATATGAGTAAGCGGACGGCTTAGACCTCTCTGGACATTTTTGAAATCTTTGGTTTTTGATTCTACGCCGGCTCAAGGCCGCCGGCGTAGGATGCAAAGGCTGACGGCGTACCCTTGAACACTGCCAGCGTTGGCAGTGTTGATTTTCAGAGTATCATACACCGGCTCAAAGCCGCCGGCTTGCCTGTGCTTTTGAAATTTAAAAACTTTTTCTAAAATTTTCCGAAGTTTGTTATTTGAGCAATTAAGTATTTATTAAGTGATTTAGGATATAATAGGATGTTTAAATGCTTATTTGTGACTTTGTATTCAATTGTTTGAATTTCTTTGATTAATTGCGATATATGGATATAATATGTGTATAATTGTGAGAATGAAATCTATACTTGTTGTGTATTGATTATCGTGATATTTCTATTTCAGTTAAGGATTCTTCGGTTAGTTCATCACCAAGAGATCCTAGTTATATACTAACGGGTTCAGGTACGCAATAACTTGCTTGATGTGTGTTAGGACCAGGCATTTCTAAATTAACCTAAATTGATTCGGCTTAACAATTGAATGAATTGGATGTCTATTCCGCTGTTTAATCTGGTCTGAGGAGCAGCAAACCTGTCATGATGCAATGACATGTTAGCTAGGTGCTTAACCAAGTCATGATGCAATGACTTTACCATGATGCAATGATACGCTATGATGCAATAGCGATTCTTTTTGGTTAAGTGGGTAGCCGATAGGGGGGAATAGTATCTGTGTAACGTTTGCTTAAACTTAGGGGGAAATACCATGACTTAGTTCAAGGTTTATGGGAACTTGTGAACTAGGCTCATGTTATGGACTGAGTTTAAGTAGAGTCGGGCAACGGCTTTTAAACCCTAGATGAAGCTATTATCTTCATGAAATAGATATAGGAGATATAAGTATTCGGACTGCTTATATCAACCCCCTGAGCAACTGCTGTTACTCAGGATCCCTGGATTCCCGAAGTGTGACCGGGGTTTGAATACCCTCTTGTTGATTTGTGAATCAAAATGTAATAAAGATAACCACTTGTTCTATGGTGCATTACATCAATTGGATGACTTGTTTTGCATTGGTTATTGTGTAATGGGCCTCTGGCTCACTTTTGCTGCTTTGCAGGTATTGGAGACGAGTATTACGATGACTTGAGCTATGGGTCCGATTTCGAGAGATTTCTGGATGAGTGGGATTAATAGGATCCATTTACCCTGGACCTTCGGAAGGAACTTTTTGCTAAGGATAAGCTATGTATAGAAGGCTTGTTAGTTAAGCCAATTTCTTTTTGTAATGACCTTAAGATCCTTTAGGATTCTCATGTTTTGAGAAAACATGTAATTTTTGTAGTGTCATGTATTGGCACTAAACGATGGTTATACAATGTAAATGTATGAATAGATTGCTTTTGTTAGCAATCTTGTTTTGTTTAAAAGTTCTTTACAAAGTTTAGTGATTTTGATCAAACAATTTTCATAAACTGTTAGTTTTAGGACAACCTTACATATAATGTGAAAACTTATATGTGGTTGGGGATTCGGTACTCTAAGTCTCGGGATTTAGAGGATCGGGTCTTTACACAATATATATAAGAATTGTCCATAATTAGTGGTTTTTTTTATTTTTTAATAGGTATCCATAGTAACTACATATTTTATTATGTTGAAACAATTTCTCATAATATCTTATTAGTTTATCCTTCAAAGAATTTAGATGCAACGTCGAAATATTTATATATAAGTAATTTTAAAGGATAACTATTATGTAAGTCTATTCACAATAATATGGATGTAGATAAATATTGATTATAATGTTGAAGATATAATAGATAGATAATGATAAGTATGCACATGTGTAGATTAGCATAAATATGATAGATATAGAGATAAATAGAGATGATCATGAGCTGATTGATATTTACTCCATATAAGCATTCATACTATTACCTAAATTTGAGAAAGATCATATAATAAAATCTTATTAATTTATTCTAATGGATTTAAATGCAACATATGACATATAAGAATTTTTTTTCCATAAATAATGGAAAAGTAATTTTCAAAACGCTCTTGCAGGAGTGAGCGGGTACAGAGTAGATAGGGTATGAAGTACTATCCATACCCTACCCTGTATGCTACAGGATATTAGATTTGATACCCGCAACTTACCATGTGCCATCTTTCACCACCCTGTACCCTATAAAACCTACAGAGTACAGGGTAACATATGAAACCTATTGATTTACCTATAAAATATCTATTTTTTTCTGTATTTTCATAAATTTCAGGTTTATTGTATTTGATATCATGTAGTATGTATAACTACCTTAATTTCATACATTCACTATAAATAGCATGCGAAAAGGAATTTATCGAACGTATTTATATGATATCAAACACTGGACCATCATTACTGACATCCTCATTCCTAATACCAACTTCATATGAAATTAGTTCAGATTGATTTCTTGGTTCTTCACCATGATAAATCCAGGTGTTGTAACTCCATGCCATACCCTTACGAAACATATGACAATTAATAACCCATAAGTTGTGCCACTCATTGTTTATGCAACCTTGACAAGGATGCCTGACACGTCCATCGGCCCTAACAAATTTAGATGCCACTTCAAGGAAATTGCTAACACCTTCAATGTACTCATCAGTAAAGCAATCATTGGTATGATGCCACGTTCTCTCAGACATCTTATAAAACACTAAATGACTTTACACTTATATTCTCTATGCTGGGTTACTATTTATATAAACAATATTGAAAAATAAAGGTAAAAAATAAAGCATTTGCACTATGAACTCATTTGAACACGTTCATGATGACCTTGCACACACACATAGATGCATATGAGCAAAAATAAAGGAACAAGATAATAACCAATATTGATGAATTTGGATGCATATTATATATATATATATTATAATAGACAAGATAATTTGATACTAATATAGATGATCATGGAATGATTAGTACTTACTCTAAATAGCCATTATTAAATTATACATTAGACTAATAATTTAAAACATATATACAAAGATAGAAAAACATATAGTTATGTTGTGCTTCATCTCATCAAACATTAAATTTCTATCATAATGAAGAAACAAATTTTAAAAAGGAAAAAAAACAAAGGAAATGGAAAATCAACAGTAAACAATAACATAAACAGTATATGGAAAATGAATACTAAATTAACATATAGTTTTTTTTTCCTACATGATATATTTTGCTTTTTTTTTTTTTTAATGCAATTGTATTTTCAATGTATTATTTGTCTCCTTGATAAACTACAATCATATTCAATGTTAAAATCGTTATGCTTTTATTCATAAAAGTAAACAAAATAGTTACTTTGCAAAATTGGGTCTTTTTTTTTTCCTTCACTAGTAATATCTTTTAATGTCATTTCTTTTTTATTGATGTATTAAAACATTGTTAAGTATTAATTGATTTTTTTTTTGTATTAAGATACAATTAAAAAGTAACATTTCATGGTATATTATAGTCTTGTTTATCGTGAGTTCATTACTTAGTAGCTAAAATAGTTTCTTTGTTTTTACGTCATAATAAAGTGTGAGGTAAAAAAAAAAGAAAAGGACTGAAACACAAAATTGACCAAAAGTGAGATAGAAGAAAAAATAAGAAAAAATTTTTATATTCAGTTTTAACCTATGAAGTATTTGACTATGGATTTTCTATTCTACTTTATTTTTTATAAAAGACTGTTATATGTAGTTTAATAAGACTGTTATATTATTGAAATATTAATGAAATAAATTGCCCATATTTGTAATTGCGAGCTTGATTTTCCATTTACTAGCCATTAAGATATAATAAGATTTTTTTTCTAATGTTCCCTTCTTCTTTTTTTTTTTCTCTTTCAAATTGTTTGGATTATTAGGGGAAAAAAATCTTTATAAGCTTTTTTTTTATTTCAATTAAAACTATTTTGATGAAAAAAAAATCACCAAAAATTTGTTTCCATTTCAAGTTACGTGGATGCCCAAGAAAATTCATTAAAAAAATTAAAAACCTCTAGAAGCTTTATTTATTGCAGAAGAAACAATTCTATACACCTAGTTTTCATTTCAAACTATTTGGATGATAAGGAAAAAAAAAAGGATAAGTAAAAGTTATTTCCATTTCAAGTTGGCTCAATGAGTAGGAAATAATTTAAAAAAAAATTATAAGTTTTTATTTTATTAAAGGAAAAGATCTCTTAGGAAAGAGATAATCTTTATAAGTTTTTTTTTTTTATAGTAGAAAAGATATACATGAGAATAAAATTTAAGAAAATAAAGTTTTTTCCAATTCAAGTGCCTTAATCACCTTAAAAATAGAAACAAGAAAAATTTATGAGAATTTTTAGTGTATAGGAAAATATTTTCCGTAGATATATCAACAAGATGGAGAATTGATCTCGGTTATGTGGATTTTGTTTTCTATAGTTAAACTATCGTGGTTATTAAAATTTAGTTAAATGACAACAAGATAGGATGAAAGGATTAAAAGCTTTTCACTATAGTTTTGTTTGTTTATAGACATAAATTTTATATTGAGCTTTACATGGTTACTCAAGTTTCTATAATGGTTACCATGCGCGTATGTCATCTAACCTTTTCAAACATTATTCAGCTCTCCCTACTTTATTGTATAATTGCTTAGTTTTTAAAATCCATCAATTTTATACATATCTATATTATAATATATAATGTATATAGTTCTATTAAGTTAATTTCTCTTGGTATTTTTTTAATATTTACACACGCAAGGCGTGTAGCCACTACCGTAAAAGAACTGACAGAAAGTACTAATTGAAAATTTCATTAAGATATTAACAAAATATTGGCAAAAAAAAAAAGAAGAAATGAATAACTTCTCTTGATAAAATAGAAGCTAGAAGATATTATTTATCAAGAAAGATTTCATTTTTTTATTATATTATTTGTTCACATTTGAATTTTTATTTAGTTGTTTGTTGAGATTCTCTTTTCATATTTAGTTGTTTCCTAAGATTATTTTCATTATCCTTTTGTTGTTAGTTAAGATTACATAGATTTTATAGTTACTACAGATAGTTATCATATAGACTGATATTTTTGAGTAAAAATTGATAGGGTAGTAATAAGTGAAAAAAAAATAGAAAAGCAAGAATGATGGAACTTGGGAAGGAGATAAAGAATAGAGAAAAGAAAATTAAAATGAAAAATTGGTTTAAAGTTATTAATATTGTGGATTGAAGGTTTTGATTTTTCGAATTTTTAAAGAAAAATAAAATAATAAATATGTTAAAATATATGGAATCCAATAGTGTGGTTCTCCTTTAAATGCAATAGAAAATTTTCTTATCATTAATAAATAAATATGGGTTTCATATTAAACAAAACACTAAAAATAGTACCACAAAATCTATAAAAGATTTAGAAAGGGAATTGGTTGCATGTGTTAACACAAATAAAATTTATTTACAATTAGTTATTTATTAATACAATAATCTATGAAAGATATATTTAATCTTAACTTTATAGCTATGTATTTAAACCAATTAATGACTTAATTGAATTATTGTTATTTTTTTTTCATAGTAGAGGCCACATTACCATTAACCACCACAGTTTTGTGTTTGCAAGCAATGTGAGACATCATTTAATTCAACTTATTTCTTAAAAATTTCCAACTTCTATTATAATTGAAATGATCTAAATTTAAATTCTATTTAATTTCCATGTGTTTGTTTATTTACCTTAAATATTGAATTGAATGAGCATGATGATTATGATAATTGTATAGCTAATAGTCTAAATGTGTTATTTTGCATATGTAGTGAAATTAATATTTTGTTTTATATGTATTAATGAGTGTGTAGTATAATTATTAATTGTGTCTTTTATACATTAAGGTGTTAAGTTAAGTTAGATTTTTAAAAATCAACCTTGGTTTTTCATAAGATTAGTTGATAGAAATTTTCCTTAGTTAAGCTAGCATTTATGCCTAAATGAAGCCCCAAATGGGACTCAAATTCACCCCAAATGCAAACTAAAGTTGCATATGCCTTAAAGGGCAAATTTGGGATATGTTTAAGGCTTAATTTTGCTCAATTAGCCTACTTTTTGGGGCAGCCTCCTTTTCATACGAATTTTCCCTTTTCTTTCTTTCCTTTCTCTTTCTCTTTCATTTCAATTTCCAAGTCCAATTCAAGAACAATAGCAAGCTTTGAAAATCAAAGTTCTCTCCAAGGCAAGGCATTTACATGTGAGTTGATTTAAGTATGGCTTTTGTTTTGTTTTCATTTATTGTAGTAGTTATGTGAAGTATTGGATGAAATGAGTTTAAATGCTATCTAAATTGCTTGTTCGTGCATTGAGATTAGCTAGAAAAGTGTTTTGTGAGTGTGTGAGTTTGTTCATGTATTGTGGAAGTGATATGAAGTGTTGAGAGGCAATGAAGATGGTTTGTGTAGGAAAGTTGAGAATGAATGAAAGTGAAATTTAAAGTGATCAAATGTGTTGATTTCATGTTTTGAGTTGCTAGGATTGAGTAGTGTAGATAGGAGTGAGTATATGTTACGATCCCACATCGGTTCTACGAGAAATTGTAGATGGTACTTAAGTTTAGAGGGTTCTCCCACCTAATAGGCTAGTCTTTTGGGTTGGGCTCTCCCTTTAGACTTAATACCTAACATTTGGTGCTCTCGTTGAGAGACCGACGCTAGTGGAAGGGGCGACTTAGGAAGGGGCGACCTGGAAAAGGGCTACCTAGGAAAGGGCTACCTAAAAAAAAGAGCTAGAGTGCAGCCACCTAGAGTGAAAGCCATCCAGAGTGGGCCACCTAGAGTAGGCCGCCGAGGATGTCGGCTTCTCAAGGGGTGGGCAATGTTACGATCCCACATCGGTTCTACGAGAAATTGTAGATGGTACTTAAGTTTAGAGGGTTCTCCCACCTAATAAGCTAGTCTTTTGGGTTGGGCTCTCCCTTTAGACTTAATACCTAACAGTATATGAAGTTAAAAATGAAGTTGAAGAAGATTTGAAGGTGTTATAGGATAGAATTTTTGAAGTGGAAAAACAGGGATTTGTGTTCTGTCGAATAGGCCTGTTTTAAACGTACGCCGGCATCTGGGAATTCAACGCCGCCGGCGTAGAGGCGGCGTTGGAAGTAAAATTCTTAACGCCACTTTTCAACACCGCCGACTTTTACAATAAATTTTGCCAGCGTTTGTTCTTCAGAACGTATGCCGGCAATTTGAGAGTTTAAGCCGCCGGCGTATGGTCAAAGGCTGCCAGCGTATCCATGTATGCTGCCGGTTTGTACCTCTCTGGAAGTTTTTGGAAAATTTGGATTTGCATTCTACACCGGCTCAAAGCCGCTGGCGTAGAATGAAGGCAGCCGGCGTACCCTTGAGCGCTGCCAGCATTGGCAGTGTTGATTTTCATAGTGTTGAACACCGGCTCAAAGCCGCCGGCATTGAGTGCCGGCATATCCCCTACGTTTTTTAATTTTAAAAACTTTTTTCAAAATTTTCCAAAGTTTGATATATGAGCAATTAAGTATTTGTTAAGCGATCTAGGATATAATAGGATGTTTAAATGCTTTATTATGACTTTGTATTAAATTATTTGAATTTCTTTGATCAATTGTATATATGAGTTAAATAAACATGTTTTATGCATGAATTTGATATTTAGACTCTATGCAATGTTTAATAAATTTCCTTGTACAATTGATCTAGGATTGTGTTATATTATATATATATATATGTATACAATTGTGAATGAGGAATCTATTTTATTGATTATTTTGCTATTCCTATTTCAGTTAAGGATTCTTTGGTTAGTTCTTCACCGAGAGATCATAGTAATATACTAATGGGTTCAGGTACGCAATAACTTGTTTGATGTTTGCTAGGAATAGGCATTCCTAATCTGACTTAAATTGATTCGGCTTAATATTTGAATGAATTGGATGTCTATTACGCTGTTTAATCTGGTTCGAGGAGCAGCAAACCTGTCATGATGCAATGACATGTTAGTTAGGCGCTTAACCAAGTCATGATGCAATGACTTTACCATGATGCAATGGCACGCTATGATGCAATAGCGATTCTTTCGGTTAAGTGGATAGCCGATAGGGGGAATAGTATCTGAGTAACGTTTGCTTAAACTTAGGGGGAAATACCATAGTTTAGTTCAAGTTTTATGAGAACTTGTGAACTAGGCTCATGTTATGGACTGAGTTTAAGTAGAGTCGAGCAACGGCTTTCGAACCCTAAATGAAGCTATTATCTTCATGAAATAGATATATGAGATATAAGTATTCGGACTGCTTATATTAACCCCCTAAGCAGCTGCTGTTACTCAGGATCCCTGAATTCCCGAAGCGTGACTCGGGGTTTGAATACCCTCCTGTTGATTTGCGAAATAAAATTTAATAAAGTTAATCACTTGTCTTCTAATGCATTTCATTGGACTTATGTTGGCTTGATGACTTGTATTTGCATTTGTTATTGTGTACTGGGCCTTTGGCTCACTTTTGCTGCTTTGCAGGTATTGGAGACGAGTTTTATGATGATTTGGGCTATGGGTCTGATTTCGAGAGATTCCTGGATGAGTGGGACGAATAGGACTCGATCACCCTGGACTTTTGGAAGAATTTTGCTAAGGGAAAAGTTATGTATAGAAGGCTTGATAGATAAGCCTATTTTTGTAAAGACCTTAAGATCCTCTAGGATTCTTTTTTATTTAAGAAAACATGTAATTTTGTAGTGTCTTGTAGTGACACTAAACAGTGTTTATATGATGTAAATGTATGTATAGATTGCTTTTGTTAGCAATCTCGTTTTGTTAAAAGTTCTTTATAAAGTTATAGTGGTTTTGATCAAACGATTTTCATAAACTGTTAGTTTAGGACAACCTTACATATAATGTGAAAACGTTATATGTGGTTGGAGACTCGGTACTCTAAGTCTCGGGATTTAGAGGGTCGGGTCTTTACAATAATTTATAATTTTTAAAGCTTTTTCCGTCTTATATCTCTTCATTATTATTGTTTGTATTAAGCCTTTTCGATATTGTTTTTAGTATTGTTACGATTCATAAAATATCTCTTTTTTATCTCGTCATCAATACCTTTTCACATCGTATAATTTTAATACTAATTTTTTTTGTTAGTATCAGTTAATACATTTTAAATTTTATCTTTTTGTCCCCCAGTGTTCAATATTATTTTTTAGAATTGTTACGATTCATAAAATATTTCCTTTTTTAATTGGAACCTTTCCCCTTTTTGCATCTCTTTGCTGATACCTTTTCATATTATAATGTTTTAATATTAACTTTTTATGTTGGTACATATTGATACATTTTCAATGTTACCTTTTGTCATACTACATTTCATGAAAAAAAAATACATCACTTTAGTCATTACTTTTAATACTTACAACATATAAAAAAAAATCAATCACTAATCATTCGCACTATATTTTACGTAATTATAATATGTTAAATCTATTATAACAGTTTATTTTCTATTATATAATAATATACAATTTTGGAAGTATTTTGCTATCATACTCTTTATATTAACAATTTCAATATGACCTCTTGTCATGCTATGTTTCTTTCCTTCTTCTTCTTTTCTTCTTCTTTTTTCTTTTTTTTTTTTTTTGCATAAAATGAAAAAAAAAAACTCCACATTAATACTAACTTTAATATGATTTTTAAATATTCCTAATTTTTTAATGGTTTTATTTTTTTCAAAAATTTTTATTATTCATTTATTTTCATTAAGGATATTTTTCATTGTTTAAAATATTTGTGCATTTTTATTACTTAAAAACCAATCATCATATATAGAATATTCTTATAGAGAATGTGTTAATTTTCACATAACTAAATGCAAACAATGAATTTTTGACATACAACGCAATATTCTGATAACTCAAAAGATAATAATTTTTATTTTAGATATTACAATGTTTTATATATCTCTAAATAATCATACATATTATATATTTATAAACATTCTTAAGAAAACTACACATTGTGTGGCATTATAAGTTAGTTCTTTCTAAGTTATTAATCCTAAAATGTTTTCTATATCCATTTCCCTTTTTTTCTTTTTAAACAACATCCTATTACAGGGGTTGAATACGATCCCTACAATAACAAGCTCTAGTATTTCATAATTCTATTGCAGGAACAAGGTCCCTGCGATAAAAAAAATAAAAAATAAATATAAATAAGTTGGCTGCTTAAAGTTTGTCCCTGCCATAGTTTGGCTACGAAAAAGCAAATTTTTAGTAGTTGATATCATTCATTTTTTAGAAATTCCGGAATCCAAATTGCATTCAGATGAATAAAATAGAGATTCCATAGCAGGTGTTTCAATCAAACAACATAATCAACAATTAATCAATTAATCCACCTTTCTCATTGTATTAGAAAAGAATTTTCTCTAATCCAAAAAATAGCCATCTTGCCGAGAAAGATATGCTTTTCACTCATCAGCACAAACAAAATTCTTCTAAAATTAACCATAAACAATACTAGATCATGTCTCATGGCACTTCAAGTCCCACAAGTAAGATATGAGATTTTGGCATTAAGTTTATATTAAACTTGACTGACCGCATTAAGTGCCTAGTTTTTACTACGTGCAGCAACACACACGACAAAAAATCATGCAATCAACTTTTCTACTGTTTACACCAGTTTTGTTTTTTTTTCTCCCCCCTTCTTGTTCACTTCCAGATTCATTCAAAACAATATATCTGAATCACCATAAAAATAAAAATGTAGATATTCTATGTGTTTTTACCAAGGTGTCGAGAGAACCTTGCAAGCACGTATTGATCATAAAAATAATCAAGTTTATCTATGTGTAGCTATGAGATTACTAACGTGGGACTACAAAACACCCTCTAATAAGACAATAAAAAGTCCCACGTTGCTAAAAAAACAAGATATCATTTTAATTAGAAGCCTACAAAACCCTATCCAAGCAACCTTTTATTCATATTTAAGACTATTTGGATTGTTGGATTTTATCTGTATTGATTCAGAATCTGTTCAATATAGGTATCGATTCAGCAGTTGGTTTTTTCATTGGTATCATATTTTGTCTTCTTATTGTTTATAACACATTTAATGTTGTGAATAGTAATAAATTTTCATTGTTCATAAGAAAAATAGCTTAAACATTCTTTTATTTATTTTTTTCATTATTATTTTATTTTATTTTTTTCTTTATTATTAATTTTTTTTTATATACAGGATGACCCACGAATTATACGGACTGGATATCTAACCCAGCTTTGATCTGGAAACCTATCGGGTCAATTGGCAGGTCATGACCTGTATAACTGGATTGGACTGATGACATATGTGTGCTGTTGCGAGGCCAGACCGGATGACAAGTTAGACCCGGTTTGTGCGTAAGTCTACCAATTAAAAATATTGAGTTTAAATTGCATAGTGCAGAAGGGTCAGCAGAATGCTTAAAACGAGTTTAAACACATGGGATGTTAATGGCAGAGAAGTTTTTAGAGGCAGTACTCCATCTTTGGAGGAGAATAACACTCAAGAACATTCAGATCAATTTCTCGGAAATTGCTGTCACGTTTTTTCTTTTCTTTTTTTTTTTTTGTCCAGAAATTTGCTATCCATTTAGAAATTATATTATCACCAAAGAACCTTCAAAAGTAATTCACAAAATTTAATCTAATCAATAATATACTATATATACATCTAGAATGTTAAAAAAAAAAAAGCCCATTGAATTAGACATCGGTATGGATACTGCTTTGGAATGGGAGTATCACCAGGTACATTTATACCTTACTTGTTACTTATGGTTATTCATGGTATAATCTTAAATGGATTAATTAACTATCCGGCTAAATAAATGTGCTCGTTGTTTGCATGTGGCTGTTGGTAATAGATAGAGAGTATCAACAGCCATAGATCATCAGGTTGTCTCGATAATAGCGTTGATACTAAGATCACTTGTTTGCTACAATATAAAAATATGAGTAATGTATTTATCAAAAATTAAAATTCAAATTATTTGTTTATAAAAATATTAAAATACGTACATATTTTTGTAAATTTCCCTATATATTATAAGATGATACCATACACGTATATAGTTTAGACGTGCAATATATATATTCATGCACATGCTTGTCTTCGTCCGTTGCAATTACAATTACAATTTCAAATTTTGAAGGCCCAATAAAATGAAATAGTAAAAGCTGATGACTTGATTCGCAGCTTTTAATTTTCGACAGCATTCTCCAGTTCCTCTCTCTCTCAAACATCTTCTCAAATGGCAGAATGATGCTGGCAAATAGACGATTTATCTTTCTTTTTTTTTTTTTTTTTGGTCACGGCAAATGGAAGATTGAAATACTGAAATGAAGGAATGATGTGTTAGTAAATGATCCTTGTCTTCTTCCCAATTTCTATTTTCCAAAGCCAGTACAAACCCATGTGAAGATGTTGGACCTTTGACATTGCATTTCAAGAATAGCATATATCGTACGGTTATGTGAAAAAATACTTACTGTCTTAAAAATGTTATTTTATTCTATTTAATCAATAGATATATAATAAGTGTTAAATAAATTTAAATAATAATATTATTTTTTTAAATAAATCAAACAATTGTCATCACTTCGTATATGTATATATATCGTAATATTATTGTTTGGGACAGAATTAAAAACCGGGTGAAACGGCAATACTTTTTCCCACTTATATCATAGAAGGCCAACTAACTTTTGATACGTTTTCGGAACCTCATTATAGCTCAAGAAGGGTAGAGTAATTAATGTTACCTGTAGAACCTATCAAATCAAACTCTACCTGCACTTCTCGTAACTTTGATAACCATTTCGATTTTCCCGGAACTAGAACTTCGGTTGATGGCTAGAACCATTTATCACATTATCATGTTGACTTAATGCTATTTTTTAAAAGAAATGATGAGAAGAGACTTTTATAGACTTTTATAGTGTTTCCAAGAGCGTCGATTAAAAGAAAAATTAGTACCACAAGAACTATAGACTTTGCCACTTGATTCCAAAGGATTACATTTTTTTCCACCATATCTTCATCATTGATAAATGAATAACGCGTTTTCTTCATCTAAACATTTATTGAGTAAATTCATTTTCCAATTCATGTCTTTGTCAATGCAATAAATTACTTGAAAAACTTGGACTTTTGCGTAATGAAGTATCCCCTATGGACCGGCACGATTCAACTTTCAATCTGAATTAATAGCCTATTAGAGTAGCTCTTATAAAAAATAAGCAAATTTTATCCAATTCAAACCATAAACATACTGTTGAGTACTAAATTAGCCTGACTAATTCTTCTGTAATGCGTGTGTGTGTGTAAAACAGGACATAAAATGATACTTTTATAATAAAACCCAAGAAAAAATCAATGGCCTTTACCAGCAGCCTGCCACCGTAGCACATGGACATTAATTAAACCTGAAAGACTCGAGGAAAGACCATGTGAAAAGAAAAGTTGCATAAGATTTGACTAGCAATAGGACATTGGATTATTCGCTATTTGAACCCACTACGCACAAGACTTGAATAAAACCTTGCAATTTTTTAGTCTTCTGCCTCGAGCAAGATTTTTTTTTTTTTTTCACTCTGAAATATCCCCTTAAGAGATTACACACAAAAATATATATCTGCCTGCTGATTTTCTAATAGGATGGGGGTCTTAGCTGATATCATGGCTCCCATGGTGACTTCAGTGGTGGGAGCGGTTTGTAGCCTTCTGTATGCTCCGTTATATAATAGGATGAAAGCTTCCATGGATGTTCTCAACGCGCCTGAATCGTTCTCTAGAGATGTAAAGGAGCTAAACGATTTGATTAACAACATTAAAGGGTTGAACAGCTCAAGTCACATAGAGGAATGGGTTTCAAAGGCTGAAGAGATCATGGAGAAGGTTCCTCAAGTACTATTAGAACGAGTGACATCCTCAAGTCAAAACCACCGATCGCAGCTATCATGCTGCATCTTTGGCCATAGAGTTTCACGGTGCAAAATACATAAGAAAGTGAGGAAACTGACAATCCAAGGACAAAATATCATAAGTTGTGCCAATCTCAAAATAGAACCTGTTGAGCCCATCCCTTGCGTCCCTCGTATTCAAGGTGAAAGCACTACTGGAAGAAACTTGAGACAAGTCATGGACATGCTCAAGAACGATGAAGTTTGGAGCATTGGTGTGTGGGGACCGGGAGGAGTGGGTAAGACCACTCTTGTAAATGCATTGAATAACAACTTGAAGGGCACTTCTTTATTCAAGTTAGTCATATTTATTTCGCTTACGAGGGATGCCAATGAAAATGAAGTTCAAAAAGCCATTTCCGAAAGGTTGAATATGGAGGTAAAAGATGGCATGAACACTAACAGCATTGCAAATTGGATTCACAATAGACTCCAAAGGGAGAAATTCCTCATTATTCTAGACAATGTTTGGGAATCTATTAATTTGGCAAGTATTGGCGTTCCTGAGAATCAGAAAGGTTCAAAGGTAGTGCTCACCACACGACGTGAGAATGTGTGCACGGGGATGGAAGCAAAAGTAATTAAAGTTCAATACCTAACAACCGAAGAAGCTTGGAAATTATTTGCAGAAAAGGCTGGAGAGGTTGTGAACGATCCAAGAATCCAACCACTAGCAGAAGATGTTTGCAAAGAATGTGGGGAGCTACCTCTAGCACTCGTTGCTTTGGGATCAGCCATACGAGGAAAGACTAATATTCATGTCTGGGAGAATGTTCGCAATGAGCTTCGACGTTCGGCTCCCACCAGTGACACGGAGTCTAAAGTTTACAATTCTTTGAAGTTGAGCTATGACTCACTAGCAGATGATACACTCAAGTCATGTTTTCTATATTGTTCCTTATATCCTGAGGGCTATCACATCAAGATAAGTGAACTTGTACAGTGTTGGATGGCTGAGAATATAATTGGCGAGGAGCTAAGCTATGAAGAAGCATATTGTAAAGGGGTGCATTTGATTGAAAATTTGAAGGACTCCTGTTTGATGGAAAAAGCAGAGTATGGGGATGAAGAAATAAAGATGCACGATGTAGTTAGAGATGTGGCAGTATGGATTGGGAAATTGAATGGAACATCTATTATTTTCTCTAGATATGGGATCTCCAAGAGTTCAACATTGTCAGGGACAGATGAAAATACAAAGTGGATATCTTTTGTGGATAATAAGAAGATCGAGCTTCCTGAATATGAAATAGATTTCCGTAAAGTCACTACTCTTCTAATTCATACAGAAACGAGGGATCGGGATTCTGCAGAGTATCTTTCTGAAGAGTTTCTAAAATGATTTCAGGCACTTAGAGTGATGCGTTTGAGGGGTGTCGGTCTTTCTTCATATTCTCTTCTTCATCTAACTCAACTACGTGCACTTATTTTAAGGGATTGCCGTTCTGATTTGGATAAATTGCAATTTGGAGAAAAACTCATGGTACTTGACTTTTCTTCTTGTCGAATTTGTAAGTTGCCAAGAGGAGTAGAGCAACTAACCAAATTAAAGGTGCTACTTTTCCAATGGACTAAGTATTTAAGTACTATTGACGTTGATGTTATAGTTAACTTAAGTGCACTGGAGATTTTGGACATGAGACATAGTGGCTATGAATGGCCTACCATGAGAAGATCAGAGTCGAAAGAGATAGTGTTGCAAGACTTGTCAAGACTCAAGTCGTTGAACGAAGTCTATCTTAAATTAGCTGACTGGAAGCCACTTATGAAGATTGCAACTGGTTGGAAAAACTGAAAAGGTTTCGATTTTGTAATGGTTCCAGCGATAGCTATGGCGGAGACAGTAAAAAGGGTGTTTCAATCGAAGGTTTTAGAGGGAATAAGATTGGGTCTTTCGTTCTACATGCAGAAGATCTTTCATTGAACAATGTGTCAGGAAATGTGAACGAGATATTTGCTAACCTTAACCCAAACAATCAGTCCATCTCTAAAGTAAAGTCTATGCAAATTACATCTTGTTCCTTTCCCAAAGAATTAACAAGACTTGCTCCCGAATCCAGTGCCCTTTCGAATTTGGAGATTCTCTATCTTAATAATAACGAACAAGTTAGGAGCTTATATCAAGTAGCTAATGCTCTTGTGACAACATTTCCTAAATTGAGAAGTTTATGTATCATGGGGTATTTACACCTAGAAAATGTCTTTTCTTCTGATTATCCCCACATGGTACTACCCGAACTGGAAGAGATCAAGATATATTATTGCGAGGAAATAACCGAGGTGTTCCATGGCAGTCCACCAAAAAACCAAGTCGCTGTTCCTAAATTGAAGCGTCTTGTTCTTTGGAAAATGGAGAGCTTGCGAAGCTTGTGCAGCTACGAATCAAGGGAGCAGTTGCAATCCCTGGAGATCCTCGAAGTGTTTTACTGCCGTAATCTGAAGAAGTTACCTGACATGACTTCTATAAAAGAGATAAGAGGAGATGAAGAATGGTGGAACAACTTGGAATGGGATAGCATAGAAACCAAGGCACGCTTCAATGAATTCTTCAAGCCATGGTCGTGGGAATATTTATCAGTGTGTGCGAGGGAGATTTGGAATATTGTTCATTGAATTATTCAAGCCATTTCTAGATTGCATCGAGTTTTTTCTCGTGTATGTGTGTGTGTGTGAGTGTGTGTGTGTGACTTTTTATTTTTTATTTTTTGTTTGAGTGAGTCATCTGGCAATTGTTTTTTTCCCCATCTTTGTAATGGGCCGTTGGATTTAGCTATAATTGTGGGAAAGAAGTGTGTTTGTTTAAGCAGAGGATGTAAGCTTTTGTTTTGTTGCCGCATGAATAAAAAAGCGTGCTACCGGTACCGGTACTGGTTCCCTAAATATTTTACTGGTTAAGTTAAACTACAAAAGTTGTCTCGGGCATTTTACAAATCCATGATTTATGGGTTTTTCTTACAAAGAGTTAAAAAAGTATTAGTAAAACGTATTGGTTAAAATGATAATTGTAATTAAAATTAATTATTAAACATATTAAAAATTATCTAAGAAACTGGAAAAAAAAAAGGACCCACGTCACAATATCTCCATTTTCCACAACAATAAACCATTTCCGTGAGCACACTCCTCACAATATCATTTCCTGGGAGTTGGTTGTGCTTGTGAACTATATCTTTTTTTTTTGGATTTCTTAAATTATTTTGAATGTTTTATTTATTCAAATATGTTTAGTGATGTTTTTAATTATATTAATTGCTTTAACCAATATGATTCTAACATGTGTTTGTATGACACCATTAACTAGTATTAACACTTTTAAATTGAATACATGTTATCTTTTTATAAAATATTATACTGATCACTTTTTTGTGGAAGGCCAAAAACAAAGATAAGTATGCGATATAAACAAGTTGAGCCAAGCTGAGTTTTTGAAGCCTCGGGCTTGTCTCATTTAAAATTTATCAAGCTAAATTCGGGTCGAGACTTTTAATAAATATAAAATTTAGGCTCAAATTCAACTAGTTTAGTTAAACAAGTTTTTCTTTGAGTTTGAGATCGGTTTGTTTACGAATTAAACTCAAAAGCCAAGCTTTTATCAAGCTTGAAATTTAAACTTGAGCTCGACTAGTTTTGATACCGTTTTCCTTTTCTTTCAAACATAAAATAATATACAAGAGTTGCTATAAATATACGTATATAAATATTAAATAGAAATTAAATTTATTATTTTAATTAAATATTTATATATTATATATCATAAACCTTTATATATTATAAACATAAAACTCAAATCTGTGTATGAAACTATTCTCAGCTAGCTCACAAGTCTGAATCAAATCTCGAACTTAACTCGCTCAAATAAATAAGCTTTACTTTTGTTGCCGCATGAATAAAAAAGCGTGGTACCGGTACTGGTTCCCCTAAATATGTTATAGTTTAAACTACAAAAGTTGTATTAGGCATTTTACAAATCCATGATTTATGGGTTTTTCTTACAAAGAGTTAAAAAAGTATTATTATTAGTTAATGATATTATACTAATATATGCTAAAAGCAAAGCCTAAAATTTAAACTCGAACTTAACTTGTTTAGATAACCCTTTTTTTTTCTTTCAAACTTGAAAATAATATGCAAGAGTTGCTATAAATATACTTACATAAATATTAAATAAAAATCATTATTTGTTGTTTTACTTACATATTTATATATTGTATATCATAAACTTTATATGTTATATATTATAAACATAAAACTCATAAATCTACTAATTGAACTATTCACGGCCAGCTCACGAGCCTAAATCAAATCTCGAACTCGACTCTTTCAAATAAATGAGTTTTACTTTAAGCTCGAGATTTACTTATTTACTAATCACGCTCAAGTTGACTCTAAATCGAGTTGAGCTCGAGTAGCTTATGAGCAGTTTAACTCGTTTACAACCCAGAAGATAAGGTTTTTATAATTTGCCCTATTCTTCATTTACCACAAATACAAATTCTATGACAAGGTACTAACTCCAAAAACAATAACATATCACAACAATTACTTAACATAAACTAGTTCTCTAGTTCTCTATAGCTCTCTATAACTCACCATCCTACAAATAATTAAATATGTTCTATTGTAATTTTACTAACCTAAACTCTAATATTAGCTAAAGCTGTTACACCTTAAACAAGGGCACTATAGAGTTTCACTGTATATATATGTGTGTCAAAATATATACATACAAGACTACTAAAACTTATACTTATTAAAAGAAATTATGTTTGGTAGATTCATGATCCAATTTTTCAATTTCTAATTGATCCTCAAAGAGAAATAAGGAGAATATATGTTCTTCCTCTATCCTTAATTGAGTAGTAAAGGAGTAAGACATTTAAGAAATAAGGCTTTTACTCAGACAAATCAAACCGAAGGATCCCTTAACTAGAGAAGGGATCAATAAAAAGAACCATACTTTTGTAAGCTATCTAGACTTGCAAATAGAACTCCAAAATTTCTCAATCTCTAAAAATTATTGTATAAATCTTCAAAAGTAGAATTTTAACTAAATTATAGTATAATTATAATCTAAACATAAATTTAAAAGTTCCTCAAACATAAACTAATCTAAAATAATTCTTTATCCTAAATAATCAAAGGATTATCTTTAGCTACACTATTGCCACAGTAACCTCCACCAACATATAAATCCTAATCTATGCAATTCTATCGAACCTCTTGCATGTTAATAGCACTTGAAAAAAATAGTAAGTGAGAGGAAAACACTTGATATGAAATATTGCATGCAATCACATATGATGTAATACCACACTCAACTTAATAAATTTAATGCAATATACAATCAACCATCATAACCCAAATTAATTAATTGTTTTTGTTTAATTAATAGAAAAAAAATTCAATCAAAACTGCCTTCCATACCTATTTAAGGAAAAATTGAGGACTTATAGGCACATTATCGAACCAAAACCTTTATAAAATTGGAACACTTGCTCAAACTCAGAAACTAGAAAAGATCCATTTACTTACAAAAAAAAAAAAAAAACCTATGAGACATTTAGTTATTGAATCAAAAATAGGAATTTGGTATTGGCACCAAAGGCGTAGGTTCCAAGAACAATTTTTACCAAAGCCATACTAGAAATTCAAAACTATTAAAAAAATTTATAATAACAAAATAGCCTTTCTGTTCCAATATTTTGTAAAATAATTTTACCCAACATCACTATCAATAAAAATAAAATATTTAATTGTCGAATATATATTATTTAATTTAATTCACTAATACTACAAGCATAACCACCAAACAACAACAAAAACATCTTAGCTAAATTATAATTCCAATGATAAAAGTAAAATAAATTTTTTTAGAAATTTAATCTCAAAAGATTACTTTGCCTACTATCTAATTCTCTGAAAAACTCTAATTTATATCCAATTTTCTTAAAATTCAAGCTTTACCTAAAAATATACTTAGGTATAAGAATAAGGGTTGAATTTTTGTCCACTAGGGGTTCGGGAAAAACAAGCTATAGTAGCATCAACAAATAGATATTATCACAATCGGTTTCGAAACAAGAATCGACTGACCTGTAACCAGTAGTTCTTGAACTGAGAATCAGCCTGTGGATAGCGGGTCCAAACCAGCTAAGGACTCATTGGTTCTGGTGGGTCTAATCGGTTCCACTCCTCAAAACTGTTTGACGCAGTTGTTTCAAAATTATTGGTTCAAGAATCAGCTCGAGAACCAGGAGAACCAATGATTCCTGCTGTTCCACCAAAAAAATTTAAAAAAAAAAGGAAAAAAGAAGAAAAAAAAATTATAAAAAAATATAATTTAAAAACAAATGTTATACTATTTTCATATGAATAATAAAATTTTATTTCCTAGTCACGGCATTTAATGCGTTGTTAACAAGCACATGCAATGAATATATTTGAAATTATTTATTATTGAGTTTATTATACTTTTAACAAAAGTGTATTTTTCTTTCTTAATAATGTGAGACTTGTTTTTATATTCGTAGACTTTTGTATATTATTTTATATTCTATATTACTGACATTGCAACTAAAAAAGCATAAATGATTGCATATAAATAAATATATACTGTAATTTTTTAACTAATGGGTTACAAACAATTATTATTAATTTTAATGTTATTTCAAGTTAAAATTTTGTTTTACATTTTTTTCTTACCTAAACTAAATAAAGTAATTTAATGGCAAAAAAAAAGTAAAGTAGTTTAATTGATTTTTTTTGTTTTTTTTAATTATGGTTCTCGGTTCTAGAGGAATTGAAACCAAATATGGGAATCAGTGGTTCCCGAGAACCAAGAACCAAATCGGCTTCATGGGTGCGCTTTTAATTTCACCAAATTCGGAACTAGACTGGCAATTCGATTCCAATTCTATGTCTAAACATAAACAAGTTGACTAAGGGTAGTTAACATGATCAGTTGACCGATCGGTTGGTTGACCCTTCACATTCGAAGCATCTTGAAACCTATTCCGACGATGATACAACAAAGTTTTACATGTTTTTCATTTTGATTTTCACTTGAAATCCAATATTTAAGTCGCTTTCATCATCTATTTCAACCTCTAATTTGTAGTTATTCAATATCATATGCAATCGTAAATCAACCACCACTTAAATATTGAAATTCAGGTTTTAGATTTGATCATATTTAGTTTCTAGATTCTCTTTAATTTTATCTTCATTTTTCATGTATTTTCAATTCACTATTATAAAGGTTACTGCTACAAATGATACCTAAATTTCAACAAAATATGCAATTAGTACCTAAACTTTGAAATTAATTAAGTTAATTTTGATGTTGATCGATTTTGATACCTAATCTTTTATATACATCAGTAATACCTCCATTATATTAATTAGTCAAAAAGCCACATTGGATGATAGTGTTAGCTTATTTGATAGATGTACTATTGGTATGCATAAAGAGTTCTACCATATACTAATCAATCAATTTAAAGTTTAGTTACTTAATTGTCAAAATCTAGGTACTTTTTGTGCATCAACCTTTATATAATCCACAAACAAGGTCAAATTTAACGCATGAAAATTCAATTTAGTACCTAAGCTATTAAGTAGTCAATTTGATAAGTAATCAAACTTTATGTGGTTTTTTAATGCTTTCTAAAGCCGTTCGGCTTATTAATATTACATAGTGTCAGGGATAAATAAAAACAAAGATAGATTGCATCTATTCTACATCAGCAAATAGGGCAAACGGAGGTATAGAAAATATTTAAAAAAAGTTTGATTGAATATTAAATTGACTACTTCAAAATTCGAGTGGTGAATTGAATTTTAGGGTAAAATTTAAATACCATATTTGACATTCACCCTATAATTTATCATCGAGTCTTATCAATACACACACACACACACACACACACACACACACCATATATATAACAAGTAACAAGATCAGTTAAGGTATCCTACCTTAACTTGAAAATCAGTCCATTCTACAATCTTTTGTCTTTAATGATCTCTCAACTTGCGACCACGAATACCGATAATGTCATAAACAAGTTTTCATTAGCAATCCTCTATCACACAACCAAATCGTTATGATAAATGCTTACATTCAATGGTCTTGTAATCTTTTCCTTTGTTTTTTTAATATATTATCAAGAAACACATTTGTCTTATCATTGTTACTTATTGCAAATTTAGAAATAAAAAAGTAAGAGTTTCCCCTAATCTTATCTCTTTAATGTGTTATTGTTCTTCTTGGGTTTTAGAATACCTTTTCTCACTCTTTAAATTCCCTCAAAGGACAAACAAGAAGAAAATTGTTATGATAGGGTTTATGTATGTAGTGATTGCATTGTGCACTTAATTGTCCTTGTTAACGAAATATTTCATGAGATATCTCACATAACATAATTATAATCATTGTTAGACCAATACTTGTAATAAGTTACAGTGAGAGCAAGCAAAAATAAATAAATAAAAAGGATAAAAATAATAAACATTGCAAGGAAGGATTGTTTCTATTTTTTATTTAGGTCCCTATTTGAAATTAATTACTTAAATAAGGTTGAATAAAATTAATTAGCAAAATACAACACAAAATTTTTATTACACTGGATATAGAAATAATTATTACTATTGCTATCTCACAATTTTGTGTTGTGCAAAATGAAAATGTAAGTGTCACAACAAAATTAAAGATGACACTATGGTGAAGTTTTAGAGGGCTGCACATATATCATGGGAATCAACCGAGATATTCGTAAGGAAAAAACATATCACTTATATAAAGTACGGGATAATTACGATAGCGAAACATGATATTGTGATCTATATTTGCGATTTGTATGTAAATATTCATATCTTATTTTATAGACTCAAATTTGCAATTGTGTTTTAATGATTAATTTTATTTTATTTGTATATTGGTGATTTTTTTTAGCAACTGTAGCCATTTGTTAGACCTTATCTAAGCCATTATTTTATTGAAGCATATATATCTAAACTATTATTTTGTTTGAAGAAAAGTCATTTATCAATACATTAAAAATGTTTTCCAAAAAATGATATGTTTTGATGTGTTTGATTGTATTTGGAACAATGGGAAAAGGAAAAAAAATTATTATTTAAAAAATTATAAAAATGCCACTGGAAAGAAAATATTATCAGTTTTAAGCAAATTGACCTCGTCTTTTGAAGAGATGAGGTCAATGTTTCACATAAACCTCCTCTCTTGAAGAGACGAGGTTACTATTAAGTAGTGATCTCGTCTCTTGTCAGGCAAGTAAGACCTCGTCTCTCCAAGAGACGAAGTCAGCTGCACCCACACAAAACTCCTTTAAAAATCAATGATCCCCTTATTACATATTAATTGTTATAACCTATCAAAATCATACAGAATCAGTCATATAGATCATTCATTAGCCATCATCTACCATAGCTAAACAACTTTCAAACTTCATAACCCAACCACAATAGTATTCCCAAACTCAATCCATCAAAAACTCAGTGCCAAACCCAATTCATTCAATCATAGTAGAATTGTAAAACCATTCACGGCAAACATAAAAAAAAACTCAAAATATGAAAGAATCTAATGAATGATGTGTTAAGTACATGAATGTTATGTTAACTACAAACACCAATGAGAGAAAAGAAGAATCTATGAACAAAAATCGTACAAAAATCATAAAAGATAAAAATCTATATAACAGCTACTGTTGGGTGCCCCGCCTCCCTTATCCTCGCCTGATAAAATTTCGAGGGAATGGTGTATACTGGGGGACATCTTGATAAGGAAGCTACATAGTCGGATACACCTGAGTGAGTGTGGCATCCCCATCTCCACCACCAGCACCATAAGGATGAAATGGGACTAGGTGTGGCTCCACCTGGGTGAGTCCCTCCTTCACATCATATGGCGGTAACACTCGTCTCTTTTGTGGAGCAAGGGGTGTGGAACTCGATGTATGCTATGTCTATTGATAAGTGATATAATATCCTTATTTCTAAATGATTTTAGGCTCTTTAATTGTTTTTCTAAGTAAAAATCATCTAGAAATGGTCTTTAGTGCTTAATATTTCAATGTCAGGGTCTATACAAAGAACAAATCAAATTCAAACAATTTTGGAGTTGAAATAAAAGAAAGAAGAGCAAACAGCAAAGCAAACGGCCTCATTTGCTGAGTGTTTGCTACTAATCTCCAGGACGTAGGCAGCAGCCGCAACAGGCAAGCAAACGGCCTCATTTTCTGGGGCGTTTGCTCTCATTCCATAAGCAGAAGGCATCACAGGCAAGCAAACAGCCCTGTTTGCTAGGGTGTTTGCTCCAGTTCCATGTACAGCAGCTGAAACAGGCGACTAAACGGGCTGTTTGTGACCCCGTTTGCGACAAGTTTTCCTTGGCTCTGTTTCTTTCCTTTTCTCTCTGTTTTTGAACCTTTATATATATAGTGTGAGGAGAGAGAAAGTTAGTTAGACTTTGAAATAGATCTATTTTTCCATACATCTTTTTCATCTTTTTCTCTGATTTGGAAGAACTTCTTGACTGGGGAAACAAGCTACGACGATTCAAATAGAGATTAATTCGGATTTGTAGATCCAATACATCACTGAATTTCAATTTTACAGGTTGTAATCATGACTTCGACCTTCTCTATCATAATTCAATTGTTTCATATTATCTCGATGGAGTAGTCATAGATCTAGATCTAATTCGGATTTTAACTTCACATGTGTTGAGAACATGAACTTAATGATTTTCTGTTGATATTCTTTTATTCTAATTGCATGTTCTTCCTCGTTTTTCTTCGACTTGTATATCCGGAATACAAGTTCTAATCTGATTTCATTTAAGTTGATTGAGAAATCGCTTTTATGAATAGATCTATGTAATTAGATGAGGTTTCATTGTGATCCTAGATATAGGTTGCAAGAATCTTCCGAAATCCTCTGTTTACTTGAGTTTATGTATGTCATGCGATTTAGATTGTAATTAATTGAGGAGAGATCCTAGTTAATCGGTCTAAGACTAGATGAGTTGATACATCTGAGAGGATTATTAACTTGTATAAGAAACTCAACGGTAAAAGAAATCAATTAGGTTAAACTCTAGTTTCTATGATTCATGTGATGAAGTTAAATGAATAAATCTGGATCGCTTAGTTATCAAACTTTCAAATCTTGTTGTGTCTTAATGCTTGTGTTTCCGAATCTGTTTTAGTAGTGACTATTATCAAACAATCTTTCATCCAATTCTTCTTGCTAAATAGTGGAGTTATAGTGATTACTAGTACTTATTCTACCCCGTGGACGACCTCGATCTAACACTATATTACGATTCGATAGGTTCGCTGCCTATTGTCCTTCGTAGTATAGAAAGAGCTTTACAATTTTAAACTACGATTGCAAGGATTTTTTTTAATAATCAAAGTTTTGTCTATTATGGGAGTCTCATGTAGATGAGCATATGATAATGATGATGATAGATAAGGCTAGGAATGAAGAAAATGTAGAAGGCTAGCTCATCAATACGTGTGCATGCAGGGGCGAAGGCTCATCTCTAATATGTACACCTCAACCTCGCCCTTGCTTAACCCGACCCTATCCTGCCACGCCTACCTTTAGTGGCGCCGTCTCTGTTATAGGCGAGGCTTGAGGTCTTCAAGTGCTGGTGCCGGTGCCAGTCCTAGCACTGGCGTAGATCATTCAAAGTAAGTCCATAAACTCATCCACTACACGAATGACATCTCGTGCGATGGCATGAGTGTCCTTTAGTGGCATGTCCAAAACTCTATAGATGAAATCTTCCTACAAGCAAGAGGAAACAAGTAGATTAGTGAATAACAAACACAATATAAATCCATATATAGTTTATGTAGTCAGTGAACTTATTCATATATCGAATAATGGCCCTTGTACGATTGATCTAACGCCTGGTGATCGTATAGTACTAGTCAAAATAATCTGTAGATGTGCTAGTAGGAATGTCTAGTACCTCAACAATGCGATCGCGCTTGCCATCCCATTTAGCTATCCACTTTGGGTGTTCCGTCACCCAGTTCCACTCGGAACGCCCCTCGTAAGTCTAAACTCATGTAGGGCTCTCATATTAACTGGATGGTCGGGAATCCCTAAAAATCACTAAACTATTTGAGCACCCTATTTGATAGTAGTGCTTGACGATGTGAAAGCAAACCAGGGGGACTCAAGCACGCCATATGTCATGCTAGCCCGACGAGTACATAGGAAAGGAATCCATAATACGGCATAAGGGTCCAAAAAACCTGTAGAAAAAGAAAGTAAATATTATTAGTAAATATAACAAAACTATATACATATGAATACGTAAAATATCGAATCGATTACTTAGCGAGGAGTGTCTATCAAAACACCCTTTATACTCGATCAAGAAATGTGTGGGAAGTGAGTGACATCCAAGTAGCACCTAATATTGACAATGGGCGATCTGTGGTAACTTTGCGATTTGTCATCATAGCAGAGTGGTGTATGGAAAGTATTCAATGCTTAGATTACAGGACTACTAGGGGTCCTCCTATGTCACCCGTGTCTGCATGAGAAGCCATGCATACCTGCCTGTATCGCTATTCTAAGCAAGCTGCTCTCCATGTAAATTGCCCTACTCTCTCAAGTCATCAAGTAGCTAGAGGTACATAACGTGAACCATATTCAACGATTTGTCTGCAACAATGAAGCCCCCCAATAGCAGTAGAATATATGCTCTAGCATATCACTGGAGAGTGATGTCATTTGCCTAATCAGGTACCACTCTAAAGTGTGTATCTAACCATGACATCTTCAGCCATCTACCATCCATGTCCATACTGGCCTATGGTTTAACTCCCAGTAACTGGTGGCATAACTCTAGCCAATCAATCCGAGATGTTCTAGTAATTGCATGGCCATCGACGAGTAGGCCTGTGTGTCTAACAACATCCTGTAACATCATAATCCACTCTCCCATCAGCATGTGAAACGTGTGTCTCTAGACGCCATCTCTCTACCAGAGCTGTAATAAAAATGCCAATCCAACTGTACAAATGGTATCTGAGCAGCACCTATAACACCGCCATGTGATAGAATGGAATAAGTCTCTTATTCAGAACTACAGGCATGCCATCCTGCTGTTTGAGCTTCGCCTTTCTAGGGCGACAATGTAACACCACATGCTTCTAAATTTAAAAGAAAATTCATGAAAAACTTTGTCTAGATGATCAAAGTAATTGAATGAAGAAATAATCTTACCTGTCCTTCCCATGCTAGCCTCAATCTATGAACAGGCTGCCCTGTAAATATGGAGTCATCGAGAGGTCCCGGATCCATCTGTAATGAAGAAAGTAAGGAATAGTGTTAGCAAAAGCATATGTAAAAAAAATAGAAGCAAGAATAGATGAAGTATGTGACGTAAATGTAGCAAAAGAAATGACATGAACCAAACAAATACCACTACGACTCGATTGGCCCGTAAAGGTCCTACTAACCACTTGCCTACTAGGACAACTTCTGATGTTATGGCATGGCTGCCTACACGAATCACATGAATAACCTCGTAGGTCATCTGGAATATACATCTCATCCTGGAACCATTTTTCTCTAGGCCTACCCCTTTTCCTAATAAGTCATAGGATAAGGTACCACTTTGGAGTGTCAAAAGGAGTCCAATTAGCCTTCTCTGCCACAGGTATGAAGGATGACCCATACACCCACAGCTGATTCTCTCTTCTATACCATTGCCCTACTTAGCCAACACAATCCACATGCAGAGTTCCCATTATTGCCATTAAGCATGGGATTCTATACATCTGCCACTTATTGCATGTGCATATGCATGCTCGCATCTCCACTTTGTGAATGTGATCTCCCTTTTGGCTGTACAATGTAGGGGGCGAAGCGATTATAACCTTAAATATTTGTTCGTGGTAGTCGAAACATGTTACCCGATGGGTATTTGCTACGTTGTTCCACCTCTCAAACTTCATTCTAGCATGTCAGCAACATACTCGAATTCATTGCTTCGCTAGTCTCCTGTCTTTGCCTATTAAAGATGGAGTTATAATTGTAGAAGGTTTTCTTTACTAATACTGCCACAGGTAAACACCGAGCATCTTTTAGAATGGAATTGTAACTTTCGGCCATATTTGTTGTACCAATTCCGAATCTTACGCCTTCATCGTAAGATAAAGTCCACATACATATATGCAACTTGTGAAAATATCTCGACGTCCATGGACTACTTTGCTTTGCTGCATTGAATAACCATGAAACTTTCTCATATGCATTTGGTATGCTGCTCTTTTAACTAATTCCTTACATTCCTTACTTTTGGCCTTCGAGTTGAAGTTGCTAGCAACATGGCTGATACACCACCGCCATAGTCACCCTTTAGGCCACACAGCATGCTCACCTTCAACTGCACTCTTAATGCCGGCATGCTAGTTGGATATTAAGAAGATGTTTGAACGATTCTTGATAATGTGTTCCAGCAATTTTGCAAGGAACCAACTCCATGAGTCCTTTTTCTCTTCATCGACGAGACAATACGCTAATGGAACTATATGATTTGCTTCATCTATTGCTACTGCGATGAGTAGTTTGTGCTTGTACTTGCCATCTAGAAAGGTGCCATTAATTATGACTATAGGTCTGCAAACCATTAACAGATATAACTCAGTTCATCAATATCAATCCTTTATAAATAAATATAAGCATATATCCAAAACATACCTATAGTACTAGAATGCTTCAATGCAAGGGGCAAATGCCTAGAAGAGTTTGTCAAGGAAGACGTGTCATATTGTATCTAAATCCACAATTCTCCACTCAATATTTTTTCCTAGATTTGCCTTTGTTATCACATTAAGTATATGCTGGAGCTCAATATATAACTGTTCCCAACTTCCATACATCTATTTAATAGCTTTTGGCTTCGTCTCGCGAATCCTCTTCATATGAACATTGTACCTAAACTCTTTCAAGATGGTCAATTGCAGGTCCTTCGCTCTCACATATGGAGAATTACGAATCTCTAGTATAATGCACCTTAAAATGCTAGTTGAGTCTAACTGAGATTGTTCATATCCAGTGATTTCATCTAAGCAAGTGTGCGGTCCTTCATATTTGGTGATGTGGAACGACCCACCATGCTTCTTGTAATTGCCTCTGAGTCTCCACTTACAACCCCTATTATGAACATCGGTACATTTAACTGCCCATGAACTTGAGTCCGAGTCCACCACCTTGAAGTTATAATGATTCGATATATGTCACATTTTAACTGCTTATATGGGATGATCTTTGGTCTCAAACCACATCCCAACCTTAAATTCATCGTTGAAACTCTAATTATCAGCACTCATTTCTTACTCAGCATCAAATGCAGTATAACCACTACCAATATTAGTAATGAAAAAAGATACTGGCACTGAGCTCCCAACTGCATCAACGTTTGTGGAAGCCACAAAACGGTGCAGTCATTTCTATTACTCTATATGCCTGTTACAGCATCTTCCTCGGGAAAAGCTATCACATTATCATTTCCATCATCATCATAGTCATCACTAGATTCGTTTGCCCATGAGTCTTGCATCACATCAGTATCGTGATCACATTCCTAATCTGGTACATTATTTTCAAAGTTACCCATCTACACCTATGCACTACCTATTGTATCGATTGGAGTTAAGTTTAAGTCTACCAACCCTTGGCTGCCAACATTTCCATCAATACCTACTTCCCTTGTAGATGCCTGAGGTAGATCGTTCTCAAATATTTGCAAATATACAGGTACTGATCCTTCAGTATACACCAACACCTCATATGCAGCCTCATCATCAGTCACTGAAATAACATCATAGCGTAGCGTCCTATCTTCAATAACTACCCTATGATACAACTTAAAATGATTGTAGACCTATTACCTTAACTATATTACAAATGATACCAAGTATTCCTCATATATTGAATTCCTACTAACACTGATCATCGCAACTGGCTACTTATCATAACCAAAACCATCATTTCCTCCACAATATCGCCATGAGCGTACAATACAAATTGGCCTTATCCATTTCCTCTTCTCACCAACCTGTTATCTCATAAAACATAGGGTGAATGCATGAAATTGGCACCATGACTTATCTATTACACTCATTTAATAGTAACCATATATACTATGCCACTATATTCACCCCAGTCTTCAAACAGTATATGATAAATGTATATGATGTATACCAATATATGATTTCATGATGTGGTTTCTAATTTGAAAACTACATAATATAATCACAATTGCACATTAATTACATTAAATAAATTGAAAAAAAGGACAACACTAAAAAAAAAATTGGGAAAAAAAGGGAAAAAAATGCCCAATTGGACAAAATTAAAACGAAAAAAAAAAACAAATCCCACGCATACCACGTTTCCTGAGCCCATACAACAATGCAACAATAGTAACAACATTTTTATGATCTCAACATCCAATATTCAACAATGCAACAAAAAAAAAAGCGAAAATTCATGTGAAAATTCAAAGCAATTACCTATTGATTTCGACACGATTTCAGGGATTTCCACACAAATTTCTTCACTTATTCACAATCTTATCACTTTCCCAACACCTAGTAATCGATCAAACTCCAAATCACACTTCGATTTTGCTTAAATCACACTAGGAATCGACGAACCGACGGTTAGGGTTTTGGATTGGGGAATTTTGGGAGAGAATGCAGCCATGTGAAATGAGGATGTAAAGACCCGACATGCTCAATTCTCAAATTAAGCACACCATGTCCCCAACCACATATAACTCTTACGAATTATACGTAAGGTTGTCTTAAAAGAAGGTGTTTATGTTGAACATTGCTATCCGATTTTAGATTGTGAAATCATTCAGTTAGATTCTGGCAACAACTGGATTTAGCAGCGAAAAAATAAACTTTAATAAAAACAGTTCTACATAAAAAGCATTCAAACTTCCACTATTAAAAGTGGAAAAACTTTTACTTAAACAAATCTTTACAAAAGCTTATTTAGAAAACATGGCCTCTGACAAGCCCTTAAATGAAAATACAAATTTATAAATGAATCTAGTCTCTATAAAACAAACAAAAGGAGAAACAAAACAACTAAACTACTCAATGCTCCTGACTCGCATCACTCATCCACAATCCTTCTCGAGTCCATAGAAGTAGGGGTGTGCACGGTACGGTTCGGTTCAGTTTGCATCTCGAATCGAACCGTACCATAATTTACAATTCGGTTTTTCTTTTAAATTCGAACCTAACTATACAATTCGGTTCGTAATTTTTTCAAACAAAAAAAAAAAAGGTCCGATACGGTTCAGTTTGCGGTTCGAACCGTTTTTTCATAAAATAAAAAATATATTCTATCGAAAAAGTTCAATTACATATTTCTTATCACTAATGCAAATATAAACAATAATATTTAAAATTAATTATTTATCAAATAAACATGTAAAACTTATAGGAAGGAAAAGATTTCATCCATTATAAAATTATAACTATGACTAGTCACATTTTTTTGAATTATCTTGAACTATAATGATATACTAGACTTTATCTCAATATAAGACATAAATGTAATTCGTTGTATGCTTCTAACTAACATATTACCAATTATATAACAATAAGTAACTAAATAATAGAACTAGATTAATTAGTAAGACAAATGGAAAAGAAATATGCAAAAGTTAGAATACTAGAGGTTAAATTCTAAAATCTACCTTACTTATAGATAACATAACAATTAAAATATATTATAAAAAATCTAATTTTATTGTAATGAATAACACATATCTAAGTAAAAAATTTTACAACAATTAATTTTTTTAAGTTAGAATACTAGAGCTTAAATTCTAAAATCTATCTTACTTATAGATAACATAACAATTGAAACATATTATGAAAAATCTAATTTTATCCTAATGACTAACACATATCTAAGTAAAAAATTTTAAAAATAATTAATTTATTTAAAAAAATTAATAGTTTTTAAAAATTTGTGACATAGATATATACCATTAATAAAACAATTAAGAGTAAAAATAATATGTTTAATTTTTTTAATATATAAAACGGTTCAGTTCGAACGATACGGTTCGGTTCATGGTCCCAAACCGAACCGCAAACCGTTTGCTCTTCAATGAACCGAACCGCAAACCGAACCGTTTAAAAAAAATCGCAATTTTTGTTCGGTTCGGTCCGGTCCGGTTCAGTTCACGGTTCGATCGATTTTTTTGCACAGCCCTACACAGAAGCACTCAAAAACCCGAGTCGACTGTAGGGTTTTTATACGAATTTTCATAAAAATTTGTAGCGGAAAATTAAAAAAAAAAACCCTAAAACCGGAATCCATGTGCTTTGATTAAATTTGATAACAAGAGAATAAATTCTTGATTTACCTTGCAATTTCGTATCCAGAGATTTGAAATCAAACTCTTGCGATCCGGATCTACAAGACACCACGATTTCGTTGTGCCCTTACGTAGTCCACACGAACAAGCCACCCAAAAAGGAATCAATTCTTGCATGCTAGCGCAATCTAGAACCTTTCTAGATTGATGAGGAAGATCTGAGTTTTTCTCTCTCTTTTAGGGTTACAGAGTTTCTCTGCCGTCTAATGTGACAGTAAAAGTCTTAACCCTAATGAGACACTATCACACCTATTTATATTATGTCAGTATTTTGCACTGACAATAATGCCCCTAATCTTACTAGGATTGGTAGTGATAGTAAATTATTATTCATAATAATAATTTATTTATTCTTCCCATTGGATTTTTTTAAAAATAAATCACTAATGGTGATTGGCCTCTAGTACATGAAATAATACTTAGTAATTGGCCTAGGGCACAATCACTAACAATCTCCCACTTGCACTAGGCCAAATCACACATATATCTAAAATCCATAATCCTTTTTGCTTATTCTTTTGTGTGTGACCCTGTAGGTTCATTTGATATTGGCAGTTAACTTAAAAACCATTTTTCAGTAAACAAAACATAAGCGGCCTCTAGCAAGACATTATGTTTACCCAAATCAAATGAAGATCGGTGATCCGATTTTACCTGTTCTATAACTTATGTCATCATCCTTTTATCTCGCGATATCTAGATCGAATATAAGACATGGACAGTGTCATTCTTATATCATTCAATCTTGTTATTTCTCGATCTCTAAGTGATCTGATAAAAAATGAAATTGATACACTATCAATTCATTTGAGCATGGCCATGCATTTCTCAGTCTCACTTATCGAGGGGCCCAGAGATATCTCTCTCATAACGAGAGGGACAAATCCCATCTTAATCACTCAACTTCCTCTACATGATATACATTATGCCCAAACTTAACCTTTATAATTATCCGGTTAAAGATAACGTTTGATTGAGTTGAAACATAACGTTTCTCATGTTGGAACCTATGGTGATTTCAGGTCTAAGGATACGTTGACATAGTTATTATGAAAATCACTTATGACAATATTCCATGTAGTGATCTCATAGTGGGTCAGTTCAGCACACAGTCATCTAATATGTGCCTATGAGTTTCATTTGTATCACCATACAAATAGACATCCCATGTTTACCAAATAAAAACTCATACTAGATTTAATTCATTATCATTCCCATAATAATGAGCATCTAGGAACATTTAGAATAATAAATTATTCATGGATTTCTATTATAAAGTAAATATGCAAACAATACAAAAGAAATGCCTCTGTTTATTTATATATATAAATATCAAATGACAATATCCAGATTGCGATCTAAAATCATCCTTGTCAGATTGGAAACTTGCATCTGTGTAACCATTTACAACTAGCTCGTCTTCCAATCCTCCATATATCAAGAATACATCTTTAGTTCTTCTTAAGTACTTAAGAATATTCTTGACTGCTGTCCAGTGAGGTTCACGGATCTGATTGGTATCTACTGGTTATGCTCAATGCATATGACACATCTGGTCGAGTGCACAACATGGCATACATGATTGATCCAATAGCTGAAGCATAAGGAATCTTACTCATGCGATCTCGCTCATCTTTTGTCATAGGACATTGAGTCTTGCTGAGATTTATACCATGCGACATTGGCAAGAATCCTCTTTTTGAATCTTGCATACTGAACCTATTCAGTACTTTGTCTATATATGCACTCTGACTTAGGCCAATGATTTTTCTAGATCTATCCCTATAGATCTTAATGCCTAAAATATAGGCAGCCTCACCTAAGTCTTTCATTGAGAAACACTTTCCTAACCAAGACTTGACCTTCTGCATGGTAGGAATGTCGTTTCCAATGAGTAATATGTCATCTACATATAGCACTAGAAAGACAATTGTACTCCCACTAATTTTCTTGTAAACACAAGGTTCATCTTCGTTTTTAATGAATCCAAACTCTTTGACTGCTTCATCAAAACGAAGATTCCAACTCCGAGATGCTTGCTTCAATCCATAAATGGATCTTTGAAGCTTGCAAACCTTTCAGATTTTCAGGATGAACAAAACCTCAGGTTGTGTCATATACACATCCTCAAGTAGGTTTCCATTAAGAAACGCTGTTTTGACATCCATCTGCCATATCTCGTAATCATAATACGCAGCAATGGCAATGAGAATCTGATGGATTTGAGCATAGCAACTGGTGAAAAGGTTTCATCATAGTCTATACCATGAGTTTGCTTAAAGCCCTTTGCCACTAGTCGTGCTTTAAAGGTATGCATTTGCCATCCATATCAGTCTTCTTTTTGAAAACCCACTTACACCCAATGGTCTTAGTACCTTCAGGTGGATCAATCAAAGTCCATACTTGATTGTCGTGCATGGATTGCAATTCAGATTTCATGGCATCCAACCATTTCTCGGAATCTGGACCCATTATGGCGTCTTGATAGGTAGTGGGCTCATCTTGATCTATGAGCAACACATAACGACTATCTGTTATGAGAAATCCATATCTCTCAGGTTGATGTCGTACCCTATCGGACCTGCGTGGGTCTTGTGTTACTTGTGGAGGGTCAACAGGTAACTGTGTGCCTTGTTGACTTTCCAGTGATGGTATTACACTATTTTGTGGATCTTGAACTTCTTCAAGATTTACTTTACTCCCACTGGTTCTTCCACAGATAAACTCTTTTCTAAGAAATACCATTCCGAGCAACAAACACTTTGTTTTCAGAGGGATTATAAAAGTAGTATCCTTTGGTTTCTTTTGGATATCCCACAAAAAGGCATTTATCTGATTTAGGTCCTAATTTGTCTGAGGCTTGACGTCTCACATAAGCCTCACAACCCCAAATCTTGAGGAAAGACAGACTAGGCCTTTTCCAGTCCATATCTCATATGGTGTCTTTTCTACCACCTTAGAAGGAACACGATTTAACGTGAATGCAGCTGTTTCTAGGGCATGGCCCCAAAAGGATGGAGGAAGATCTGTTTGACTCATCATAGATCGAACCATATCTAGTAAGGTTCTATTTCTCCTTTCTGATACACATTCCACTGTGGTGTTCCAGGTGGAGTTAATTGTGAAACTATTCCACAATTTCTAAGATGGTCATTAAATTCTTGGCTTAGATATTCGCCACCTCGATCTGATCGAAGTACCTTAATGGTCTTACCAAGCTGATTTTGTACTTCATTCTGAAAAGCTTTAAACATTTCAAATGATTCAGACTTATGCCTCATCAAAAAGACATATCCATATCTACTGAAATCATCAGTAAATGTGATGAAATACAAATAACCTCCTCTTGCAGCAACGCTTAATGGACCACATACATCGGTATGTATCAACCCAATAAATCAGTTGCCCTTTCACTATGTCCAGTAAAAGGATCTTTCGTCATCTTGCCTAATAAACAAGATTTGCATATTTCAAATGATTCAAAATCAAATGAATCTAAAATTCCATCTTTATGGAGTTTTGATATGCGTTTCTCGTTTATATGACCAAGACGACAATGCCATAGGTAGGTCATATTTAAATCATTGGATTTAAGTTTCTTAGTATTTATGTTATAGATAGTTTTGTTATCAGGTTTCAGATTCAGAACATAAAGACCGTCATGTAAATCAGCATTTGCATAAAACATGTCTTTATTATAAATAGAACATTTATTATTCTTAATAATAAAAGAGAAACCTTCATTGTCTAAACAAGAAACAGAAATAATATTCCTACTCAAAGTAGGAACATAAAAGCAATTGTTCAACACTAACAAAAGCCCACTGGGCAAAATCAATTCATAAGTCCCAACAGTTAGAGCAGCAACTTTTGCTCCATTTCCAACTCGTAGGTCGACTTCGCCCTTCTTCAGATCTCTACTCCTACTGAGACCCTGCACATTTGTACAAATGTGAGATCCACATCCGGTATCTAATACCCAAAGTAGAAGTAGATAAATTTATTTCTATAACATAAATACCTGAAGCAGTAGTCTCACTACTCTTCTTCTTCTTTAAATCTTCCAAATAGAGTTTGCAGTTTCTCTTCCAATGACCTGGTTCATTGCAGTGAAAGCAAACTCCTTCCTTAGGAGGCTTTGCCTTTGGTTTAGGCTTGGGCTTAGGCTTTGAACTTTTCTTAGCCTTAGCATTGCCTTTACCTTTCTTCTTCATGCCTTTTCCTTTCTGAACCATCAAGACATTGCTGGGTTTCTTCTTTTTGATATTGACCTCAGCAGTCTTGAGCATCGAATGCAATTCAGAGATTGTTTTGTCCATATTATTCATTGTATAGTTCATGACAAACTGGTCATAACTATCTGTCAGTGAATTTAGGATCAAATCAGTAGCAAATTCCTGACTTATTGGAAAACCAAGCCTATCAAGATGATCAATATAGCCTTTCATCTTTAGGACATGGGCACTCACTGAACCTCCTTCCACCATCTTACAAGAATGTAAGGCTTGGGTAGTCTCATACCTCTCATGCCTAGCTTGCTGCTGGAACATTTCCTTAAGATGAAGGATCATCTCATAAGCCTCCATGTTTTCCAGACCCTTCTGAAGTTCTGGACTCATGGTTGCAAGCATTAGGCATCCTACTTCCAAAGAGTGATCAGAATGCTTCCTATAAGCATCCTTTTCAGCTCTTGGAGCATTAGCGGGAGGTTCCTCAGGAATGGGCTCATCAAGGACATAAAGTTTCTTTTCGTGCTTGAGAACAATTCTCAAGTTTCTGAACCAATCAAGAAAATTGGTTCCAACCAGCTTGTCCTTCTCAAGAACAGATCGCAATGATATATTTGATGTGTTGTTTGTAGCCATTGATCTACAATTAGATATGCAAAGTTTACATATAATTGAGGCATAAAATTAAAACTCCCACTAAAATCAATAACCCTCTTTATTAATGTACTTCATATTTAATTGCATTTTAGTGGGCTAAGATCCATATTTCACTTAACTCTAAGTCAGCTTTGGCATGACACTTAAAATTAAGTTGTTTAGGTAGGTAACTCTTTACCAATTACATCACATGTAATTCTTAGATTGTTTATGGAATTTTTGACATCATATGTCACTGCATATTTAAATTCCATCTAATGCCTTAGGCCCAAAACCATTTTGATAGCCTAATTAAGTTAACCATATTAAACTTATGAGTAGCACTATTACTCATCCTGCCTTACTATGATAACCTAATGCACTCTACTTTGGCAGACCTACATTATGGTGATCGAAGTCTTGACAGGTGTTTAGTTATGGGTGGCATTCAACTTAAAATTATTGAGGGATTTTAATTATTTAATATTCCATTTTATCATCATGTATGATGGATATTAAACATACAAAGTGGTAAATATAGTATCACATACATATACAAATATCATCTCACATGATACATCATGCTTATATAAAAGAAAATGTGTCATAGCATGGCCCTTTAATCTATATTGATCTTCATAAGCCAATATGAAGATCAATGGTCCAATCCTAAGGTGAAAACCATCTTTTATGGTCATGAGTTGAAAACTTTCTTGTATCTTCGTCTTGATCCTTACTTCTCTCATCATGGATTAAGGAAGGTCTTCATTACATCTTCATGTATTTTATTACAATAATAAAAAGATACAAAAAGTCCTACAACTATTTACAATAAAACAAAAACGACACGCAGGCCGTATATATGAAATCACAACCCATAAAAATAAAGGAATAGAACCTGCCAATCACATAGGTCTTAGGGCCATGCTATGCACCATATACATAACATAAGCACATATAATAGTCATACACATAATATACAACATTTCATAAGTCATATTATGTTAACTATTATTTTATTATGAAGGTTGTCATATACCTTATAGGGGTCAAGGGGACAGCATCCCCTTGTGGGGGTCAAGGGGGCAACGCCCCCTTGCAGGGGTCAAGGGACAGAGTCCCCTTGCGGTGGTCCCGCTAACCAGTTAGCGGGCAGGGGTCAAGGGGACAGCGTCCCTTGCGGGGTTGCAGGGGCAATGCCCCTGGAACCTAAACGAAAAATTGAATCTGGGCAAGGGAAAACCTTTTTGAAAAATTAAAATTCCTTTTTCAAAACCCTTAAAATTGTTTCTGAAACTTCAATGAAATTATTTCTTAAAACTCAAAAATTGTTCAACAATTAAACAATTTGTTTTAAACAACCCAGATCTGTTCAACAATTGAACCATATCATATATATTAAAAGACCCCAAGAATATATGCATTTTTTTTTTTGATAAAACCAGACCTGCTGTTCGAAAAATCAGATGTCGGATTCAAAATTGCTTTTCGAAATTTTGAACGTCCGATTGCATGATAAAATAAATGCAACGATCTGTTTCGCAGTTCATAACTGTAGATCGAGTAATATTCAATTCCGCATGAAAAAATCGCAGCACACGATTAAGATGCCTACATCCGCAGAATTTGATAAGGATAATCGACCCTTTTTATTATTATTACATCCAATATCATATGCACAAACAGATCCGATGAGCACAATTTGTGAACTTTTGCTGCTCGTGAATTTTTTTTTTTTGAATTTACATAAACGTCATATACGTGATATTAATCCCTTGTAATCAGATTACAATAATCAAATTATAAACCATAAAATCCATTGTAATCAAATTACAATCCCTTAAAGCAAGTCGCTATAATAAAATTATAAATCCGCATTTGTTTTGATTTAGTTCTTCATGAACTCAAGTTGATTAAAACGAATATAATAAATTCGAACTCATAGCATCACATGCCAAATGAAAAACGGATTTCAATCTAATCAAAAGCACAAGCGGCTCTGATACCACTGTAGGGTTTTTATACGAATTTTCATAAAAATTTATAGTGGAAAATTTAAAAAAACCCTAAAACCAGAATCTATGTGCTTTGATTAAATTTGATAACAAGAGGAATAAATTCTTGATTTACCTTGCACTTTCATATCCAGAGATTTGAAATCAAACTCTTGCGATCCGGATCTACAAGACACCATGATTTCGTTGTGCCCTCTACGTAGTCCACACGAACAAGCCACCCAAAAAGGAATCAATTCTTACGTGCTAGCTTAATCTAGAACCTTTCTAGGTTGATGAGGAAGATCTGAGTTTTTCTCTCTCTTTAGGGTTACAGAGTTTCTCTGCTGTCTAATGTGACAGTAAAAGTCTTAACCCTAATGAGACACTATCACACCTATTTATATTATGTCAGTATTTTGCATTGACAATAATGCCCTAAATCTTACTAGGGTTGGTAGTGATAGTAAATTATTATTCATAATAATAATTTATTTATTCTTCCCATTAGATTTTTTTAAAAATAAATCACTATTTGGTGATTGGCCTCTAGTACATGAAATAATAATACTTAGTAATTGGCCTAGGGCACAATCACTAACAATGACATCATCAACAACAACAACATCATCATCTCATCATCCATCATTACCAACATCAACAAGAACTCATCATTATCAACTTCATCAACATCATCTTTATCAACAACAAAACCTGTAAAAAGAATAACAACAACAAGAATGAGCCGAAGCCTAATACACAGTAACACAATCACACACGGAGTGGCACACGAGCTTAACTAAATGCAATACATCAATCCATAAGTTATTATCTTTTCATTAAAATAAACAAATCAACAATGGAGCACTCACACTCCGGAACAAGCCAATGGGAATCTGGGGATCCTGAGTAATAGCAGCTGCTAAGGGAGTTGACATAAATAGACCGGATATCTATATCTCCTATATCTAATCGATAAAGAATATTAATAGCATCATCTAGGGTTCACACTCCTTTATACACTCCACTTATCCCGGTCTATAACATCAGTTACTTCAATGGTCCCATACCCGTGAACTAAGACATTTTATTTCCTTCCGAGTCTAAGTATAGAATACACCGATACAGTTAACCCTATTAGCTACCCACTTAGCCCTTAAGATAAACCACCATTGCATCATGGTGAACCATTGCATCATGACAAAAGCTTGGGCTAAGTGCCTAACTACCGTGCCATTGCATCATGGCAAGGTTGTCGCTCCCGGTTATGGATTCAACGATGTAAAGCACAACCAACACTCATCAATTATTAAACCGAGTTTAAGTTCTTAATCCATTTATGATGCATATCCTATCAATCATCACGCAAGTTACTGCGTACCTTGAATATGAAATCCAAACATAGCCTCGGAAGGAATTTCAGAAGATAATCCAGAAAATAAATCAGATATCCACTTCTATTAAGGAAGAACTCGTATAAGAAACTAAACATCAACTTCATCAAAATCATATAAGAACTTAAGCTATTGATCAATTCATCTCAAACTTATTTTATTGAACCCTATTTGATCAGACACTAAATAGGAACCCCACTATGGCTGCGAAGATCGTCCTGCCAAAATCTGGATAATTCTCTTTTCTCTGTCAAAGAATTTCTTTTCTCTTTATTTATAGTGTTTTATTACAAAAGCATTAACAAAGAATTCATAAATAAAAAACATTCATTTTCCAAGTAAACACATATTTGAAGCAACATATTCACCATATTATTCAAAGATCATCCTAATTAATTCATCTAAGCTAATTATTAGCTATTAATCCATTTTAGCTTAAACTTAGCCAAATTGATTAGAATTATTCATTTAAGTCATTTACTAAGCCAAGGTAATTAAACTATATCAATCTAATTCATTTTTAGCTTAGTGAAGTTCATTAAGCCAAGTTGGACTTAGATTAATTACCAATTCATTATATATCTAAGATCTATGTCAATTCGAGCTTACATTAACTTAAACTTAGCCAAATTCATCAAAGTTAAACAATCTAATCCATTTTAGTTCATTCAAGTTCATTTAGTCAAGTTGAACCTAGGTTTGTTAACTAAATTCATTTTATAACTAACTTCTAGATTTAATCTAATTATTTGTTAAATCTATAAATCTACTTAACTCATGTTTAATTATATCAACCAATCAATATAAAACATCAAACATCACTTACCTATCTCATTTTAACTTAAAAAGATCCATTTCCTAAACCAAACACACATAAAACAAACAAAAACAAGTTTTTAACTTTGCTTGGAAAATGTATCAGTTGGAAAGAAGTGAAATTTTAGCACTGATACTTTTAAAATTTGCAAAAACTCAAAACATAAAAGTTGTAGATCTCTTTTTTTAAGCTTTCCAATGCAACTTGAATCACCCCAATTCGATATCGTATGAAAAAGTTATGATCAAATTACGAAAACATGTCAAGCTGCAAGGGAAGGATCACGCCCAAGCGGTCACCCATGATTTCAAAAAAAATACGACCAGAGCATATCACGGCCCTTTAGTCGCCCGTGATGTTTGAAAAACACACAATCAGTTCATTTCACTCCCTTTTGCTCGCCCGTGATTGATCCCCTAATACATGTTACGAATTTGTTCTGTTTTTTAAAATCCATTTTACACTTTTTCATCAACTTATACATCTCCTACATTGATTCTAATATCAAATAAACTCTAATAATAACTCCTAACACTTCAAACTTCATCCAACAACATCAAACAAATCCAAACTTCAATTCATTTCAACAAACTCCAACTCACTATTCATCCTCTTCTTCACCATTTCCAACTTCCATCAAACATTAAATTAACAAATACAATTATAAACAGCACTTTCAACTCACTTCAACATCAATTCATCAATTATTAACTCAAACAACAAATAAAACAAAGATAACCGAAATAGAAAACTTAGCTTTTTAAGAACACATGCACACTTAAGCTCTCCTTCTACACTTCTAGCTTTGATTTCCACTTTGTATCTTCTCAAAATGAGATTTCTTTAAGAGAGAAAGAGAGAAGATGGAAAATTGAAAGAGAGAAAAGAGAGAAAGAAGGAAACGAAGAAAAGAAGGGAATGAAGAAGAAGGGAAATAAATAAGAATGAAGAGGCAGGGGAAAGAAAATAAAAGGTAAAGATAAAGATAAAAAATTTAGAATTTTTTAGAATAAGGTATGGATTTAAACTATCAGATCAATATCTATAGTTCTAGAAATATTTAAAAGATATTTTTAGAACCGATAGGTTAGAAATTAAGAGCTTATAATAAGAACTTAATTTAGGAATTTATTTTAGATAAAAAGTTATAAAATTTGAGTTCGGGTTTAAGAACTGATATTTTGAGATAAGCAAATGAACTCAAATTTTGGAAAGATTTAGGAATTAGAGTTTTGACTAAGAAATAAGGGTTTAGAAATCCTCTAAACATTTCAATGACTTGTTTAGAGAATTTAGATTTCAAATCTCAAATCTCATTTAATTAATTACTAATCTAACTTTGTCAACTTATCTATTTATATCCTATTATTAATTTAATTCATTCAAATCTATCTAAACCAAATTTCTAATATATGTGAATGTTTGGGGTATTTCAGAGGATTAGAAGCTAGCGGGCGTTTAAGATCCTCGACAACCTCATCTTTTGAAGAGACGAGGTTGTCTACTAAGGACTTCGTCTCTCCAAAGAGACGAAGTCATTACTAAAAATGATGTGAAATATTGACATCGTATCTTAGAGAGATGAGATCAACTTGCTTAAAATTGAAAATAATTTCTTTCCAGTGGCATTTTCGTAATTTTTTTAAAATAGTAATATTTTTTTTCCTTTTCCCTTGGAACAATATATTGAAAATTTTTTAAATTAGTTTTATATAAAACACATAATAATTTGTAAATAATGTATGATACATTATATAGAATAGTTGGGAAAACGACTTTTCCATTTAAAAAGAATAAGTGGTTTCCTATCCTAAAGAATGTTAAGGTTTTTTTTTTTTTTTCTTTTATTTATTGAAGATGAAATTATTATTATTATTATTATTATATTATTATTTACATTTTCAGCCTAACAAAATAAAAATACGAAAAAAATTCTGAAAAATATGTTTTCCAAAAAAAAAAAAGAAAAAGAAAATCGGGTCTTTGTATGTGAACTTCATCCTCTTTTTGCTATTAGCAACTATAAAAATATTGATTTACAAGTTATAAATTTTTGAAGATTGTTTATAGTAAATGATGTATGTAGTTAATTGTATACATAGGTAAACTAGAAGTAGGGGATTGTGAAATTTGAAAAAATTATAAAAGTTAAGCGTAAAGTTTTAAATATCAAATTAATACTTTTGAACTCTAGATTTTTTTTTCTAAAAACGGTAAACAATTGTATAAATGAATAAAATTTAGTTAGAAATTATCATATTTACCCATATTTTGATTTCCTTTGGTTGGTTTTGCAAAATTAAAAAAAAATGTAAAATGAAATTACTCAAGCCCCCTTCTTTTATGATATTTATCATAAGAGACTACTTATAATTATTTTCTTATTTTAATCAATTTCCACTTGTTAAGTAAAAAAGTAATATTTTTAATTAGTTTTTGGAAATAGTAAGATTCTTAACCATGCGAAAACCTAGTATTTAGTCAACATGGAGTAAAAGAGGGTCAATATTTATCCATAAGCCAGAGTCCTATGGCGAGGTTAAAGGTCTGCTAGAAATTGATTTTCGCCTCTAAATACTTTTTTTTTACAGTAGAAAATTGATGCTATTTTTTTTTCATTGTTAAAAATATTACTTTTTTCCAAAAGCAAAACTGCTATTTTTGTTGCATGGAAATTGGGAAAAAAAATTAAAAATAGATAAAAATAAATCAAATCTTGTCTAAATTAAGTTGCTTACTTTTAGTTATTTTATTTTTTTTTCTCCTTTAGCAAGTTGAAAAAGAAGAAAAAAAGAGAAAGATTATATATCTTATATACAAAAACCAATACTTCTTTTTTGGAGTTGAATAGTCTCAAATAAAAGATATTTTCGGTGATAAGTTAATTTAAGTTATGAATATTTCAAATTGTTAAATAGGAAAATTAACATTTTTGAAAATAAGTTATACAATAATAAATTTATGAAATAAAATTAATAAAAATTAATAAAAACTATTAAAATATTGATAATTAAAATAAACTTTAAAAATTTTAATATCTCCTGCAACATTTTTTTTTATAAAAAATTATTTAACCACTTATAATATTAACTTATTCTAGTCATATAATACAATTTATTCCTAATATCTCTTTTAGTTTTCTTTTTTACAATATGGGATAAAACCTCTTTTTTTCTTATTTCTTTTTTCAATGAGACAAAATCTTGTTAGAATTTAGAAAGGTTTATATATGCTCTGAATAAAAAGAAGAAAGCATCATTTTCTGGACAGCCAAGCCATAGTCTACTTATCTTCTCCCTATCTATTTCTTCATTCTTTTTTTATCCTGTGCACCTTTAATAACAGCCCTTCATATGTTTGTTACACGCGGCGCCGTTGGTAACGGGGCGGCTAACTTACAAATTCCAAGGCGCTATGTCTTCACCATCCCAAATCTGTATTTTCTTCTCTCACGATCTTATTTTCAGATTTTTTTTCAAAATCGGTACTATTTGCGAAGAAAAACCGATTTCCAACTCACCAACAGCCTTCCTACTTCCCAACTCACCAACAAACCACTCCTCTAGGCTTCCTTACTACAAACCTTCAATAAAATTCCCTCTTTTAACCTCGGTCTCCAAATCCACTTCCATGTCATCAAGTCAGGTCTTGATACCGACAGGTTCGTTGGGGATAACTTGCTTTCTTTGTATTTCTAGTTGTGCCCTGTGTTTGCTGATACTAGGAAGGCGTTTGATGGGCTTTTCGTTAAGGTTGTTGTCTCGTGGAGTTCGATGATATCGGGGTGTGTTCGGGTTGCGAAATGTTGGGATGCGTTGGGTTTGTTTAAGGAAATGGTGGATGTCGGGATTGAACCTAATGGGTTTACGCTTTCTTCAGTGATCAAGGTGTGTGTGGAGATTTGGGAGGTTAGGTTGGGTCAGGGATTTCATGGGGTGGTTGTGAAATGCGGGTTTGGTTCTAGTTGTGTTGTGTGTGGTTCTTTGATTGATTTGTATGGGAGGAGCTTTTTTGCTAGTGATGCACGTAAGGTGTTTGGTGAAGTTCCTGAACGGGACTCGGTTTGTTGGACTTCGGTTGTTTCGGCAGTGACGAGGAGTGATTTGTTTGAAGAGGCTTTCGATGGTTTCCATTTGATGCAGAGAGATTGGGAGTTGAGACCGGATGGGTACACTTTTGGGAGGGTTTTGACATCTTGTTGGAATTTAGGGGGTCAAAACAAGGAAGACATATACATTCAATGGTGATATGCTCAGGACTTTGTGGAAATGTAGTTGTTGAGAGTAGCCTTGTGGATATCTATGGGAAATGCGGCTTGATTGATGAAGGACAACGTTTATTCGATAGGGTGCCTAACAAGAATTTGGTTTCGTGGTGTGCGTTGTTGGGGGCTACTGTTAAAGCCAAAAGCTTGAGATGGTTAGTCAGCTTTTCCAAGAAATGGCGGAAGTGGATTTTACAGTTTTGGACTGTTCTCCGTGCCTGTGCAGGGATGGCTGCCCTGAGACTGTGGAAACTTCAGGAGGGGTGGTTGGTAGGATGTCATCATAGAATCTGCTTTAGCTGAACTGTATGCAAAATGTGGCCGTGTCGACAATGCTCACAGGATTTTCTCACAGATGGCGGTTGGAAACCTTATAACATGGAACTCAACGATCTGTGGATTTGCTCATAATGGAAGGGGGCGAGAAGCCCTGAGAATATTTGATGACATGATTGTGGCAGGTGTTAAGCCTGATCATATCAGTTTTGTTGGTGTTCCCTTTGCCTGTAGTCATACAGGTTTGGTCGATCAAGGGAAGAAGCACTTTGTCTCCATGGCTGAAGACTATGGAACGAAACCAGAAGTTGAGCATTATGACTGTATGGTAGATCTTCTCGGTCATGCAGCTCTTCTGGAGGAAGCTGAAAATTTGATCGTGAATGCTGATTGTCGTGATGATGCCACTCTTTGGAAAGTTCTTCTTGGTGCTTGTACTACTGGCGACTACGATTGCAGAGCGCATTGCGAAGAAAGTGATGGAACTAGAACCTCAGAACCACTTGAGTTATGTCCACTTGAGTAATTTATAGAGGGCTTCCCGGACGGTGGAATGATGCTCTAGGGATTAGGGGGTTGATGAACAAGAGATTGGTTAAGAAGATGCCTGGTAGGAGCTGGATATAGACTGTGCTGCATAAATTTATATAAATCTACAGAAACTACCTGGAGTTGTTAAGAATGGCCTACATGAACTTCCTAAGCTAATTGCACATTCATAAAATTTCCATACTTATGCTATAATAAAGCAATCATGACACATATTTATTGCAAAAGTGAAAATATCGCCTAATACACTATGATCAATGATGTTTTTCTCAAGCTTTTCTTTTTAAAGACGTCAAATGATCAATTTGACAGTAATCCCCTCATATTGACAGCTATATAATATATTTCATCGCTTTCATGGTCTGTCAATTGCACTACTTTGTTGATTTGTTATTGCTGAAGATAATGAAGTAATGGATAGGGGTTTTCTATGCAAGTATCCATTTGTTTCTTTGCATAGCAGTGCTTCTGAGTCTTACGGTTGATTGTGGAAAATTGTACATTTTTCTTCTGGTGCCCTTTCTTCTTTCCAGTTATTTTGTGTTGAATAATTTGTCCATGCTTATACTGGCCCCACATGCTGCCCCCCAGCCACGTCCCCATAAAACAAGGGGGAAAAATCTCTAAATTTTATTGCTTCCCAGTCTTGCAGGTAACATTTCTTTTGCTTTGGAGTCTCAAGGACATTATGAATATTTTCTAAATTGGGCGGTGGATTCAGTACTAGTGCTTCTTGATATGTTCTGACCCACACTTTACCTTCACTCTCTAGCACCAGTGAGAAAATGATAACAAGGAATACCACTAAAGATGGTAATTTCTCATCAGAAATCAGTAGCCAACTTGCACACGTAACAATGAAAAACTGGGCAGAATAGCAGTTCATTGTTTCATTTCATTATTGTCAGCAATCGGAGGAATGATAATACTATTGCATTAGCATTATCTGCATGTTGGATAGACTCCTTTGAAAGATGTGTTGCCTTCTGTTTCTTAGATGGACCATTGATGACTAAAAGTTAACCACTCGTTTTTGGGTAAGTTAGTGCCGCTTCTTTGTGTCAACTTCCTTCATATCATGGAATTGATTTTTCTTTCTCTTATCCAATGTTATGGGCCAATGATGGGTCTAGTCACTGTGGTGAAACCTGTTATAAAATCAGGGTGGGACTGTGAGACCCCTCCATTTTACTAAACTACTATGAACTAATTTATGAAGTAACTCTTTGCACATTTTGAAAATTTAGAAATACCTATTTATTCAAGCTTCTCAAATTGTACTTTTCTCTAAACAAAGATTCTTTATAGATCTAAAATTAACTCCCATGATGCGTAAAATCGGTATATAAATCACAACAAGCAAGCCATTACTGATGTGGTTATATTTTTCCATTAAGTAAAATGCTAAACATCTTCAGTGGTTTAATTTTTTATTGGGTGAGGATAAAGCCTTTGGTTCTGCCTTGGGTTTCATGTAGTCGCAACCTGTACTGCAGATATGTTCTACTTATTTTAATTTACAGTAGCTCGATGGTCTTTTAGACAAAAATATTATCTGTCTATTGTATTGCATCTCAATATCTCGATTCATAAATAGCTGCTTATTTCTCTATATTAAGGGTCACTTAGTTTGAACCTTAGGAGCATATTCTGAATAAGCACCAGGTGGATCTCATATTATTAACCTACCTGCTTCTCTGTTGCAGATCTACCATAAAGTTCTCTTAATCAAGAATACTGTTGGCTTTTTTGCAAATGCTTCCATTTATTGGATTCCTGAAGGTCAGGAAGAGGGGTGGATGAGATTTGTCTAAATAGGTTTCAGGTGGTGTAAATAAGTTTAGCACAGTCCAGATACATCAACTGCTTTTTTATGGGCGTGAAGGGTATGGTAGGAAAAACTTTGGAAATTCTAACTTCATGCACTTTTTCTGTTGGAATTTTTTCTGTTGGACGATAATTGGAGCTAGAACTATATATGGATATCTTAGTGTACAAGATTAAACTACCAGACGTTCTTTTTACTAGCACTTTCTAAAATACTAAGATCTAGAAGTTGTTTTTCAACACTCTTTTATTCATTTTCAAGGCCTTTTCATTTTTATGCAGACATGGCCACTCTTACTGCTAGGATTGCTTATGGAAATTGAGTATCACTATCATGGGTACATTGCAAGGTGATTTCTTAAGCACTTCATAGGCATTTATCTTCTCCCCTCATTCTGGATTGATCATTGAGCTTGATATCATGCAACAACCTTCACTTGTAATTGGTTGTTTTTTCTCTACATGCATCTCATAACTGCACAACTTTCATGCATCATAATTGTAGCATTTTATGCAAGTGTAATGGGAATAATCTCTTTCATTTAACCAAAAAATAATTTTTTTAAAAAGTTCCACTATGGAGTGGGTATTTGCCTAGGGCAAAATGAGAAGTGTAACTGCAGGCTTGTAGTGTGCATATCATAATTTACATTTCTGTATGCTTAATTTTAGCAAAAGAATAAATATATAATTAGAGTAAATTACGCTGTCATTCTTTGGAAGTATTGAAATGACGAAGACAACCCGAATTAAAAAAAGCAAGATTGCATCCCATCAAAACACCTTGCAACTCTTCCCTTATAGCTCATACTTAACATTTGTATTGCTTTACCTAAATATTGAGCTACCTAATCACTTAGTTTAAATTTCAGACGTATAAGTGATAGTCTATGTTACTATTATCCTCTATATTGTCGATTATTTACTTACTCAAAAGCATCTTTATGATCATGGTTAAAGATTAGTTTCATTAGATTTGAACTATTCCATAATGTGGAGTCCTCTAAGTTGCAATAGGGCGATAAGTAACTATTGCTTTGAACTTTCACACTTTGTGTCACAATTAGAAAATTCATAGTTCATACATGTAACTATGTTCACATCCAATTAGTGGATTTTATGGAAGTGCATTATATCCTAGTTTTATGAAGATATGCCAGAGTAAACCCTTTAAACCAATCTTAAGATTGGCATCACTCCTATATTCAAAACCTCATTTAAATTACTTGGTTAGCAACCAGGAATGCGCCTTGACATAAACCTCTTTCCTAGAAGTTGCAAGTAGATCATTTTATGAAAAAATAAAAAGATTTGCAAGTTGAACATTATTTATTCATTCATTTTTTGTAAATTTTAAGTATCTTCAAAAGTGCAAAAGGCCTTGACTGAATTATCTGGGTAGAAACTAGGATGGCATCTCAATACAAACTTCTTTCCTTGATATTGCAAATAAATCATCATTATTATTATTATTTACAAGGATCTTTGAAGAAGCATAATGCTCCCCTATTAATTGCAACTTGATTTGCTAGCTTTAGATTGGGTCCAATTGTCTTATCTTAATTTTTGTCTTCTTCCTAAACAGTATTTATGACATGTTTATGTCATCTGTCTTAATAGGACTTTAGGAATACTATAGTTTTGATGTGCATTGATAAATTCCTTGGATTGGTATCCTCTGCTTTGGGATTTAAATGGACTAAAACTAGCAGCTGCATAAGATTATCAGCAATAGTAGCATGACAAACCATTAATCAAAAGGAATAACTTCAATTTACATTCATATCTATATAGAGAAAGGATTTAAGTTTAAAATTACTGGCTTACGCTATTGTTGCATACCCTTTTTTGTTTAAATCATACAATTAATATCTTTGGTTAATTTAAGTATTAAAAGTTTGGATGGTTGCTAAGATATTTCCTTCATCATTTTGTTCAATTTTTACTATTTCAAGAAAAGTTTGTACCATTCTAATAAACAGATAGTCTCATAACATGTACTGTTGATTTCAATTTGGACTCACTAGAGGAAAGCTTGCTCCCTCTATATGGTTGCTCTATTGGTCCTCTGGTGGAATGCTATTACAACAGGTCTTCCAGTTTTTTAAAACTTGTAGAAGAGATGGTCACATGCCTAGTTAACAATTTCAGATCAAGTCTCCATTTGGCTTGACTGATTGTGTTTGATGTATCGGTGCATTGGCTCAATACAATGAAAATTTGTATTTTATGGTATAGTTAGTTTTTGACTGGTAGGAAGGTATACACTGCTCGACTGGATCCAATGTTAAAGTTAGTAAGCTAAATTGCAATTTCACTCCCTAAACTTTTCATTAAATGTAGGTTTAGTTCGAGCTATACAATTTTAATTCAAAGTCTCTGATTTCCGTCGCAACATTGTTTCTAGGTTTTTAAACAACCCTTAATCAGTATTGTGGTTGCTTCGTATATTTATTATTGCATTTAGTTGTAAAATTAAGTTGTGTGCGGTTTGATACATATGTCATGTGTGTATGAGATATAAATGTTTTTGCTCACTCCTTTCTTGGGGTATTGTTTTAGATCTTTCAAGTAAATTAAAAGATATTGGACTTGAAGATTGAAAAGGATATGATAGGAATCAACATACCTGCCCCATTATGAGAGTGTGAGCCGAAGGGATTTGAGGATTAACTCAGCTGATTCTCACCAATGCCCTAGCTGCAGACAAATTGTGTTTTGTTGATAGTTATTGTGAACACTAGAAATTTAGGCCCCAGTTTGATTAAGTGTGGTACTGATAGCTGTACTAATACTTTGAGTTGTAATAGGGTTGGTCATATGTTCTAGGAGTCCACCGGGTAGCCAAGTTTTTTCACCTGAGTGTTAAAGAAGAAAGAAGAGGGATGAGGGATTAGAGAGGAACACAGCTAGAAACACAGGGGCGCGCTTCCACATGTGTTCTACCCATGCTTTAATGTCCAAGAAGAGCATAGTGAGGAACACGATCAAGAACATGGGGGTGTGTTTCAACCTGTGTTGCTCATGAGTGTATATTTTACATGTTTCTATTGGTTCATTTTTTTTAATGTATTTAATCACTCTTTTGCTCTTATTCACTAGATAACAAGGGCTTTTTTTCGTTATTTTTATTAGTTGAATGACATTAGGTTATTTCTTTTAGAGAGAAAACCTAGTTCTTAATTCTATGATTGTGGCGAACAACCACTAAATTCTCATCATATGTAACATCAATTAGAGATTACTGTAGTTTGGACTAGATTAGTGTGTCATATTTAATTTAGTATCATTCGTATCCTCAAACGCCAAACACGAGACCTATCCCAAAATTCTTAAAATTCCTTATATTGATTCATAAATTGCCAAGCTGATATCAATTGTGGATTGAAGTGTATCATAATTCGTATTAGATTTCTGATTGTGATGAGGGAGTGTGGGTCTGGGGATGTGTGCTCAGTTTCTGGAGGTTGTTTTGGTTGCATTTTTTTTTTTTTTTTTGGGTGGGTGGGGGTGTTGGTGAGTGCTTTGGTTGGGAAGGTTACAGCTGTTGGTGTGTGCAGTGTGTTGAGAAGTGATAATTTGTTGAGGTAGTATTTTATTGATTGTGGGGAGGTGGTGTTGAAGGATTTGCAAGCACATTGAGTAAGATTAGGGTGTGCATACTAGGTGTTCAATATCGTCCTTGTGAAGAGAATCCTAAGCTTTTGCGGTAGTCATGTCTAATGAAAGTGCATATGGTGGAAAACTGGGTTGAATTGTCTGTCAATCGATGTAGGAACCCTAGAATTGACCCCAAGTTGACCACATGTCAATGCATTGATGAGTTGACCACCATGATGCAGTCATTGATGGCATCTCATCATGCCATAGTACGATGTCTCAATGCAAGTGAATGTGCCACTTTGGTGTGTCGAGTGGGTTGTTGAGCCACTGTTGGTGGAGGGTGGGTGTGTGATAGCTTTGGGGGCCAAAATGTGCGGTTGCATTTGAAAGACATGATTCCAATTGCATTTAACCATTTATTTGGCATGTTAAAATTATTCCTTTCTACTTGTTATTTTATTTAGCATAAAATCTCAGTAGCCAATAAACATGTCATTGGCTAGATGCTCTATGTTCTGCGGTCTCATTGGTATGATCTTGATCTTCTGACATGATGGGTTGTTAAACTATGGATGATTAAATAAAATTCATCATTTAATAAGTCCTATAAAGGAATTCTCCTTCCTGCCCTTCCTCTCCTAAGTATATGCCCTTGTGCATCCATTTAACGGGAGGAAGAGTTTGTAGCAGACTTGAAAGCGATTCACACATACTTGATTTAGGTATTGAGAAACTCTAGAAAGTCATTACTTAGCAGGCAATGCCTAACCAGCTGAACAAAATGAATAATTGATCTGAAACATGTGCTATCTTCAGATGAACAGAGGGTGCAGTTAACTTATTTTCCATTGTATCAATTTATGTTGCACTCATTCTACAATTAAATTAGTTGTGCTGTATTATGTTGGTTTTGTGTTTTCTACTCTGTATGGATCTGTTTTTTAGTGATTTACTATGTCAAACTGTAGACTGATGCTGAGGTGCATGCTTGTAGTCTTGTTGCGCTGAGTAACAAGTAATTAATGTATTTTGTATATCATAGGGGTAATATAGTCTTACCACATATCCTAGGGTTATACATCCTAATTATTTGTGTATGTACCTTATTTATGCAGTTAATGAAGATTAAGCCTACACATTATCGAACTCAGGAGCTGTTGGCACTTCTCTTATGTGTGTTTTTATTTTCACCACCTCTTGGTTTGTATTATTGTTGATATCATTTGATATTTGCTGTTTAAGCAAAATGTAAATGATGTTCTTGAAAATTTTTCAAGCCGTTCAACTAACTAAGCTACTCCTAGATGATACTAATTTGGGGAAAATAGACGAATTGATATATCTCGAGCAAATTTCTAGCTTAGGATATTCTCGCATAAATTTTCTCATGTGGGTTTTTTTTTTTCCTTCTAGATTCTATATAAACGATTGCTAGTGTAACGGGATATGTTGTTGCTACAGTAATTAGAATTAATCCATCAACAAATGATTTGTAAGAATGAATATTCTTCTCCATGAAACGGAGCAGGTACACTGGAGGATTATCCATGATATGAATAAACGATTCATCAGTGAAATAATTCAATTCGGAGGCTAGGGTGGAAGTCATAAACCTTTTCAAGTTTTGTTAATAAAGTCCTCGTTTTTAAAGGCTTGAACCTTCAAAACATTTCCCCCCCCGAAAGTTTGGTTGATTGAGCATTAAAACTTTACGAGAATCCTGTAAGTTTTTCTTTTCTTTTCTTTTTTCTTTTTCAAATGCGAAATAAATAAAATTGTTGATGTGTTAAAACCTTTTATTGTTTGGTAGGACTCAAATGATTGTACTTAGCACAATTCCAAACACAGCTCACAGCAGCTTAGAATTGTCAGTTCATGAGGTCATTGGGATTGGCCCGTTCAAGGTTGGGTCTAGGTCGAGCCCTTTGGCCTACAAGCTCTGGAGTTGTGAATCCGTCCGTATTTTTTTCTTGGGAAAAATTATATTTTAAACATTAAAAAAGAACCATGTTTTGTAAGAGTTGTAGAATCTATAATTTTTCTTTTTCTTCTTTATATATAAATGCTTTTCACTTGCGTTGTAGTATTAGAATTGGGAGATAGAAGTTCAGGGGACTATAAGAAGATCAACAAGCAAAAGCTAGTGCTAGACATAACTAGTGGTTTTAGTACTAGAACCGAATCCATTGGTCTGTTCTAGAAGTGGCTAAGAGACCATCGATGTTGATAGTAGATTTTTGGACAAGTCTTAGTAAATCGAGGCCTAATAAGACAAGGGACCCTTGGCCTAATTTTGATAAAAAGCCTACACCATGAAGACCCCCTAAGCAAGCCATGCCTTAGGGATAGAGAAGAACTCCCTAGCGACCTCGGGGCCATGCAATGCACATCCCATGACCTTGGCTTCCCTCCTCACACAGGAAGGTTGAGGTTGGTATGGCCGTATTAGTTGTGATTCCCAACCTCTTTGGGGGGTTCACGTTGACTTGATAAGTGAATCTCCTTGATAGTCCATGTCTAGTCTGACCACCCTTCATGCCTAGCATGTCCATGCCATAGTATTGGCATAGGCACAATTTGCGCTTGATATTGTTGTATCTCACGGTCAAGCCAGCTAACAACCTAATGGGAGCCTACCATGCGTAAAGGGTGTTCTTTGACCCCCTTGGTGATTGCTGTGGCCACTTTATATTAGGGTTTGACTAAGCTCTCAAGAGGTAAGACTCGAATGCATTGGCTACCCCAAAAAATTTCCTCTCTACTCCTAGCTAAGTGCTTTTCTTATATGAGAATGAACCCATAATCTAGTTTAAGTATCGGAGTAGCCATGCTAGATAACCCTCGGTGTAGTGTTAACCAAGCTTTTTATGTGTGTAAATCTCAAGGTGAGCCACCACCCTTGCCTTCTGCTAAGGAGAAAGGCAATATACTCTATCGGTAAATTCGAAATGTGCGATAGCTGGTTTTTCGGTTCCTAAGCGGTTCTTTAGCTTAGAACCAAGTAGAATAGATAATTTTAGTCCATTCAATTAAAAAAAAGAAAAGAAAATTAGAGAAAAATTTAAAAAAAGTAATATTAAATATATAATTATTAATGTTTAAACTATTTCATATGAACAATAAAATTTATTACATAATCGCAATATTTAATGTGTTATTATCAATACAAATAATATAAACTTAAAATCGTATATAATTTATTTATATAAACTTCTCCTAAAAGTAAAATTCATTTTCTTAATATATGAGACTATTTTTTGTATTATAATTTTCTTTTTATCCTCTAGAGTATTTTGCAATATCATATTACTAACTACAATTGATATTGGATGTGTTTCTATATAAATAAATGTGCATTCTAATTTTAAAAAAAATGGTTAATAATTTAACACTACTAGAACCAATAATTATTTTTTTAATTTTATTTTATTAAAAACTAAATTTTATTATTTTTACTTTTAAAAAAGGTGATTCTGCAGTTCCAAAATCGAAATTAGGAACCGTAAGTTTCATAGAACCGGATCGGAACTATGAGAGATGGTTGCGGATTTGATTTCTTAATTTCGAGACCTAGAATCAGGTGTTCTAATTCCAATTCCATTCGATTTCATTCTGGAGTCATGCTTATGTCTAACTAGTGCACATTGCTAAAGAGTGAGAACTTCTTTTACTCAAAGTCTTTAAAGAAAGTAGATAAGTGTAAATGTATATTTATTTCTTGTGTTATTATTAGTAATTATTAAATACTATAATGGGAAATGAATTTTTTTCTTATCACAAGGTAATAACTTGAAATTTTATTATATTTTTAAATTTATGTTATATTCTATTTTTTATTTGTCATTTTTAAATTTTTTTTACAGCTTTAAGGTGGTGATGTACCAATAAAACAATTTTAATTCTTTTAGAAATGGATCCACAAAATGGAATACGTGAAGATAAATGAACGAACACTAAATGAAGGCCCTAAGGTGTAAGATCCAATCGCGCCATGGATTGTTGCTTATTAGAGTTATGGAATCTATCTAACTTATGCTCTTATTGAGATCCTCAGAACTGGGATGTACTGGAAGTAGATAAAACCGTAAGTTGCTTTCGTTCAGATAAATTGGAGAAAACGAATCTTATATAACCAGTTATGTTTGCTTCTTTTTTTTTTTTTTGTTTTTAATCGTAAGCAGTTATTGCAAGGGTTGGAGCTCAATTTTCGATCGGCTAAACTTATTATTTTATTTTTTTTTGCCTTTGACTGTCTTGTGCAAAGAAGAAGCTCTAGTCCTTCATGGCCCCATCTTCGACAGTTAATTTTTTTTTTTCAAGTGACTTAGATATATGAAGAAATTATCATTTTATATATAAAATTTGAATGGATGATAATGATGACAATAATGAATCAAATAAATATAAATTGGATTTTTTTTTTCAAAAAATTTATGAACCAAATTGGTTTGAGTCTTTAAAAAGAAATTAACCTGTAAGATTTGACTTGATTCGATTCGATTCGGTTTCAAATGATGAATTAGACTATAGTTATTCCTATTAAAATTAAAAAGAAAAATTGAAAAAGGAAAAGGAAAAGGAAAAAGGTGTTCAACTTGTAATTTTTATCTTTTTTCTTCTTTCCAATGAAATTATTACTTACAACTTCAAGGAAAGAAGTTTATGTAAAGTGTGCCTTCCTGGTTGCTACCGAGGCAATTTGATGTACTGTCATTTTTCTCCCCCTTTGTTTTTGAGTTTGCACATTTGCTTTTTGTTGTTTGGCAATTATATAGCTAACACACCCTAGTTTTTTAAATATCTCACATGGATTATCTCAGAAAGGAGATGGTGTCATGTAATCAAGTAGAATAGATCTTTACTACAGTTTATATTTTAGTGAATATTACTAATTTTGGGATTTTAGTGTTTAAGTTTTATGGATATAATTTATCTCCTATCAAGATGTTGCTTATCAAGCAAAGAAATAAGTTTAAGAATAGTACAACTAATCCAGTGTTCGGCACAATCAAGGAATTAATATGAACATGATTTAATAATTTAACCCATAAATAGTGTTTAGGTTTTGTAATGATTTGATATACAAGTGGTAAAATAATTCTTTTTAAACATAAAATAAAGTAAGGGCAAATTTGTCCATAAAATAGATAAAAAACAGAGTTTAAATCGCATAAAGAAATAGGTTAGTCAGAGCCCAAAACAAGGTTAAATACATGGGGTGGGGTTGGCAGAGGAGTGTATTCAAAGCATTACTTCATCTTTGGAGGAAAGAAAAGATAAAATAAGATTATAATACCTTAGAACATTTATATTAGTTTCTTAAAAGTTGCTATTTGTTTAAAAATTAAATTATCTCCAAATAAACTTCCAAGTCATTAAATTATCACCAAATAAACTTCAAAGTAATTCACAAAGTTTAATTTAGTCAATAATATGTTATGCAATAAAAAATTTAAAATAAAATCATTGATTTGTCATCCTCCATTTAAGAGAAAACCTTAATAAAACTAAATGTCCTTAGAATGTGATAAATTAAAAGACCAGGAAGTATAGGATCAAACATTATATGTCCTTAGCAAGTGATAAGAGCACGAGGTGAATGGATCATTTGCATAGGATTTAAAGAGTAGTGAACTTTCATGGTCATATCAATGAATTATCCGGTTAATCATATGATCATAAAAATAAGTATAATAATTAATATGTTGAGCATGATTGGATGTAAATATTAGTATTAAATAACCGATGCAATGTGGCAATAAAATTTTCCTTAAAAGTAAACATATTATCATATATATATAGATTATGCATGCTCGTATAAATATATTGGAGAAGGTCAGCTATTGTCTAATACGTTTTTGAACCCCATTATAGCTCACCTGAAGGACAGAGTAATAAATAATCCAAAGAACCAATCAAAGTCTACCTTCACCTTTTTAGTAACTTAGAGAACCATTTCTTATTCCTTGACTATTCGGTTAATGGCTCGAACACTGGTCAGTGGTCACACAAACATGTTGAGTTAATGTTTCATTTGATACCCAAATTATTACTATTATTTTTATTTTTCACAATTAATTATCTGAAAATTAGAAGTGTAAATTAGTATTTGAATTTTTTTTTCCTGTTTTGCAATTAATTGTCTAATTTTATCATTTTTACCAGTAACTATCTGATCCAAATATTATAAATGATCTAAAAAGATTATAGTTAATAAAATAAATTTTAAATTTGAATAGTAAAATTGGTTATATTAAGAACTAGATTTTCCCACAAAAATTATTTATGACAAACATACCTATTACACCTATAATAAATGTGGACTATTATATATATATATATATATATATATATATATAGTAACAAGAAATGGACCCCACATCTATCCAAGGTGTAAGCACTCTATTTGAACATGGGGTCGCAGTGTAATTATGATAATTTTTGTGGGTAGTCCGTGTATTACGATATTTGTTTATGCGTGCATTGATAAATATTAGAGCATAGAGCATATTATTGAGAAATAAAAAGAAAGCTAAAGAATAACTAGTTTCCACATTATTATATAATAGGAGAGGATTAGAGGCATATTATTATTATTATTATATTATTATTATTATTATTATTATTATTATATTAAGAATTATTAGAGATATGGAATCTACCTATCTTATACTCTTTGAGATTTCCTTGAAGATCCTTAGAATTAGGATAGAAAACACATAGAATCATAAGACACTTCCAATGAAATAAATGGGAAATAGGTTATCATTATAATTTTTTTTATTCAATTTACGTAGACATAGGAAAACTTAGCAACAAACCTAATAATATAAGTTTTTGACATGTCTTCAGAAAGAGTTGCAACGATGAGAGCTCAATTTTGTTTAGGTTTTTCGCCTTTAATTGTCACTACCTCCAATCCTGATGACCTTATTTGCACCATTAAGTCTATCTTCGTAGGGTGAGTTATTTGGCTAAGAAGAAGTCAATTCCTTCACAGACCCATCTTCCACTATTAAGTTTCT